>LLCD01000115.1:0-28443 GCA_001414355.1 Hymenoscyphus salicellus
CCATCGCCATATTCTACGACCAAGCGAAGCACCTGGCGTGCTAACGAGCTCTCATCATGGAGATGCCTATGCCCGGCGCCGAGCAAGCACCACCGCAGCCTGCGAATAGTTATGTGGGCGGCCAAACCAGGACACCGCCAGCCGGCGCGAATGCCCTCCCCAATTCCCAGACGCCAGGACACCCAAGCTTTCGAAGGTACGTGGAGGCTTTGCTTGCGCAACGTCGTGGAGAATCGAGACTGACACCCAGGATGACAGGCAGCGTGCATCCAGAGCTTGTGAGGTATGTACTATGAAGCAATTCAACCTACGCCGTGGTCGAAGCGTGCCGAGGCACCGAGGGATAGATTTCAAATTGAGGGACTGGAAAATAAATGGGACATTTTGCTAACCAGATCTCGCTGCTACCAGACATGCCATGCGCGAAAGGTAAGACGACCCCTCCTCGAGTGTCTGTTGATGGAATAAGTGTTGCTGTTGCGCCATCCCTTCCTGGTCGCCAATTCGCACATTGCAGATGAGGGGATGCTGTTGTTAACGCGGGAACCTAGGTTCGATGCGATGCTGCCAGCTTGGGTGTGCCGTGCACCAACTGCGTAGCTTTCTCTATCGAATGCAAGATCCCGACCCCTAAACGGAAGAAAACAACTGCAGGAAAGGCAAAGGACTCGGATAGGTGTGTGCTGCCGCTCTCAGGAAAGACGGGAATCTAACTGTGCTGCAGTGATCGAGGAGATCCCGTCGAGGAACGTTCCCCCCGAAATGACTCCCCCTCCGTCAACGAATTGCAGAATATCCGGAGCCAGAACGTCTATAATACACAAGATGGCACCCCTCCAACCTCTCTCACCGAGGCACAGATCCGCCAGCGCGCAGACGACGACAAAACCTACGCTCAATTCATGAAGCCCAAATTTACACGAGCTCCTATCAAGGAAGCAGGCAGGGTGGCATATCTCGGGGAATCCTCCAACCTCACACTTCTTGTCCATGATCGACATGGCACGGCGGATGTGGTACATTACCCCTTACCCGAAAATGTGAGAGGCACTCGGGCGAGGTTGACGGAGCTGGACAATGTGGAAATTGATATTCTTCACCAAAGAGGGGCATTCTTGCTTCCACCAAGAGGGCTCTGCGATGAGCTTGTCGATGCATATTTCAACTGGGTGGCCCCGATTGTTCCAGTCATCAACCGAAATAGATTCATGAGACAGTACCGAGACTCCAAGAATCCTCCCTCACTTCTTTTGCTACAGGCAATTCTATTGGCTGGTTCAAGGGTTTGCACAAATCCCCAACTTATGGATGCCAATGGATCAACCACCCCAGCGGCTTTGACTTTTTACAAACGAGCAAAGGCTCTCTATGATGCAAATTATGAGGATGACCGTGTAACGATTGTTCAAGCACTTGTGCTCATGGGTTGGTATTGGGAAGGCCCGGAAGATGTCACCAAGAACGTATTCTACTGGAGCAGAGTTGCAACCATTGTGGCACAGGGTTCTGGCATGCATCGAAGTGTGGAAGGTTCCCAGCTTTGCAAGGCTGACAAAAGACTGTGGAAGCGAATTTGGTGGACTCTTTTTACCCGTGATCGTTCAGTTGCTGTTGCTCTGGGACGACCAGTTCATATCAACACCGACGACTCGGATGTGGAAATGGTCTCCGAGGAAGATTTTATCGAGGACGAGGAAGATCAACCCAGCGAATATCCTCCAGATGTCTTGCACGTTCAATTCTTCTTACAATATGTCAAGTTATGTGAGATCATGGGGCTTGTTCTTTCCCAGCAGTATTCTGTCGCTTCCAAAGCTCGACGCCAGAACGCAATCGACCTTACCCACAGTGACATGGCCTTGGCTGATTGGCTTCAAAACTGCCCCAAAGAAGTCTATTGGGAGTCTCCAAGACACCATTTTTGGTCAGCTCTGCTTCACTCCAACTACTACACCACCCTTTGCTTGCTTCATCGGGCCCATATGCCTCCTGCTAGCGGTCGAGGTGGTGTCAGTCATATGGAAGATAGCGCCTACCCGTCACGAAATATTGCTTTCCAGGCCGCTGCTATGATTACTTCGATTATCGAGAATCTCAGTGCCCATGACGAACTGCGTTATTGCCCGGCTTTTGTCGTCTACAGTCTGTTCTCTGCACTTATCATGCACGTCTATCAGATGAGATCTTCAGTGCCCTCTGTTGTTCAAGCAACCCAAGAGCGATTGCGAATCTGTATGAACGCCTTGAAGGACGTATCAAGGGTTTGGTTGGTTGCTAAAATGGTTTACACCTTATTCGAATCAATCTTGGGCAACAAGGTTCTGGAGGAACGACTTCAAAAGGCTGCTGGTAAGCGCCACAAGAAGATGGCCCAGAGTCTGTCAGCTGGTATATACCAAGCGCAGGCTCAGCAGGTCAAGCGAGAAGAGCCACAAAAGCGCAAGTACGACGATATGGCCCTCGACTTTGGAGCTGTCAACAGTACACCAGCACCACAAGAATCCTATGAGCGATCTCGACCTCAAACTCCTAGTCAAACCCCCGCTCGTGAACTTCCAGGCGGCCCCATGGCGCCACCTATTGCCTCACCCAATTCGAGAACCAACGCAGATGCCTTTATGGGTGGATCCAATTCGCGACCTCATACTAGACCCCCAACTCCATTTAACCCTTCATTCTCTGTTCCAGCCACTCCCCCAGACCTTTATCTTGTCACCCGAAACTCGCCCAATCTATCACAGTCAGTGTGGGAAAACTTCCAACCTGACCATTTATTCCCCGAGGGCTCAGCTAGCATGCATGCCAATCAATTTTCGCCTCAACAACCACATCACACTAATTTGGACCCAAATCTGATGGGCTCTCATTTGAACATGCAGCCACAGATGCAACCTCAGCACAATTCTCCTTTGCCGCAACGGATGCGTGGTCAACAACAGCCTGGGATGGGTGGTAGTCCTCCACAGAACGTTTTTCTTCAGCCGGGGATGCCAGGTTATCCACAAGCTCCAGTCATGGGATATCAAGGATTCGAGAATACAGCACACGATGGACAGGGTGCTAGCCCGAGTGATACATTGAGCAACGCCTCAGCACAGGCAGTGCCTATGACTATGAACGTGGAAGACTGGTAAGTATTTTTAATGCACTATAGGTATCCTTACTGACGTTGCTTTCCAGGTTTCAATTTTTTGGCATCAACGGTGATCTTAGCGGTATGAATGGCGATGGTCCTCTTTAAATTCATTACTATTATCAAATCTATTTGCTGGGAATTAGGGAGGCGTTTGAGAAGCGAATTGCTTTTGAATTTCTATACAGTGCAGGATGCGGTTTTACTAACGAAGGGAAATGAAGTGGATGGGCATATATCCGTAGCTGTGTTTTATACAAAAGCGATTTATCTAATACTTGCCAACTGGCTATCATTGCCGGAACGGAATGGGTCGAAATACGAATTCCTGTCTTGAGATGTTTTCTCATGTTCTAATTTCAAATTCCCTTCCCAAGGAGTGTTATACAAGAAGTAGTGCATTCCTTTCCTGGTAGCTGTTATTCAGCCTCATGTACCCCACGTTGAAACTCACAACCTCGGTGATCCCTCCGATTCGGACCGCATCGGAGATAGACAGAAAGGGGCCACCGTAACCGTAATCGAGGCTCATCAACGACCTGACCCGCTTGTTCCAACATGGGGACACCTCAGCCTGTCAACGTCCTAGAATAAATCCCTTGAATTGGGTTTACATCATTTATACTCTGCTCTGTACCAAGAAGTCACCAATCTTACGATTCCCCCTTCTTCATTCAGCAATGACCTCAAGTCCTGTAGCCCACCCGACGTCTTGAATCGCATTGGTTCAGTAATTACAGTAATCGCTCTCATGCGAACAGATCCTTCGAAACGGGCTGCTCTTGCGCACCCTCCACTATTAACACCACATCTTCAACGCCTTCAATCATGATATCCTCCTCCTCGCGATCGACCACGCCGAACCCGCGCTCCGATTCCCCTCGCATGAACTCCAGCTCCAATATCCGAACGAGGAAACAGAGGCCTACCAATTTATTAGACGACCAGGAACAAGAGCTTCGAAGTGCCTCTGGGAGTAGGACAAGCAGTCGAGAGGGACGGAGGGGCGTGAGTCCTATACCACAAAAACACCCGAGTCGGAAGAGCGGTGTTGCGGGCAGGGAGAGAGATTCCAGGACGGTAGGGGGTTATTTGGCCCCCGGGGGTAATAAGAATGGATGGGGGAGTTCGAGTGCCGGTAATTCTAGGTCTGCGAGTCCAGCTGCGGGAGGGGGTATGTGGAATACGGGCTGGATGAGTAGTGCCTTTCAACAAGTTGCTACTTCTGTTTTAGGGAGCATGGCCCCCGATGAGGAGGCATCTAGTAATGGGTATGGAGGGGCTAAGGGGAAAGTTAGGCGGCGAGCGGGCAGTGGAGCAACGAAGAAGGCCACACTTGATCAATGGGGTGTAGAGCCAGACGTGGAGGACAAATTACAGGAAAGAGAAATTGGAATGGGGAGTACCAAGAAACGAGAAGCGGCAGTGAAGGCGAAGAAGACACGGCGGATTTTGGAAGGCAGAGACGACGATAGTAAGATTTTGGATACGAATGGGAATTATAAACGGCGGACCTCAACTGATGACCAGAGGCCATCCAGTACGCAGGACGAGGGAGATGCGCTGGTGTACATCCATCACGTACAGAAACAAGATACATTTGCCGGAGTGGTGCTAAGATATAATTGCCCCAAGGAGGTTTTCAAGAAAGCGAACGGGCTGTGGTCGGAGGGGGGTTTACCATTTCGAAAGACCGTTGTCCTGCCGGTTGATGCTTGCGCGATTAAGGGTCGGCCTTGTGATCCACCTGAAATCGATTCCCCATATCAAGGAGTTGATCTCCTAGCACCTACACCAGGCATGGAAGAACCTCCTTTTACAACTGGCGACACTTGGCCCCCAACCTCAGCACCTCCAGGAACGTCTACAGAACGTCCCGAAGATGATGAAAACCCTTGGGCTCATGTAAGATGGGTTCTAATCGATTCCTCGCCAAATTCAAAACCGGTTGAAATTGGAAGAATGTCACGGAAAACTCTTGGATATTTCCCCCCTCGTCGGCGAAAGAGCTTGCATACTCGTTCCGCCGTTTCCACGCCTCGCGGTTCATTGGATTTGAACCGTCTATCTTTATTATCACAATCTTCCAACGATCCTTCACAAAGCTCAGCCAGCACCCCCTCCAGACGAACCAGTAATCTTGGTCCGCGGCCTTCACAACCTTTAAGTTCCATTGGGAGTTATTTTCCCACTTCACAGCCCACTGTTCGCTCTCACCGCCGTCGTGAAAGCGTGGGTGAAGCTGCAAATCGACTTGGGTGGATGCAAGGACCTGGCGGAGTAGGTACACTCGGTAAAAACGTACGCAGACCGGGACCTTCGAACGATGGACTGAATAGCTGGGCCAAAACATATATTCCTGGACTTGCGATCGATGATCTTCCCAGCACGAGTCTCATGGGCACAGAGAGTGCACAGTTTGGATTCAGTGATGAGCTTGCTGCTATTGCGGAGGGACCGATACATGGAACTGCTAGCGGTACTACAACTCCGGGGAATATGGGCTTGGAGAATGCTGCTGCTGCGGTGGAGGGATTTTTTAGGAAATTGGTTGTTAAAGGACCTGGGACGCCGAGATTGGGTCCTAGGAGGGAGAGTGATCTTATTGAGTTGCTTGACGGCGCTGGAAGCGATGATGGGAGGGGATTCGAAATTAGCCCTGGGAGAGTGAGGAGCTCGACACCATTGGGCAGTGGGAGGGAAGATCTGGAGGGTGTGATAAGAGGGAGGAGTTCAGCTGGGACCAAAGGGGGAAAGGGCGACTAAATAAGCAATGCTCTTGTTTCGGTGGGGGTGGTTATGATAAGTCCAGTCTGTGAGACTCTTGGTGTCAGCGGTGTTTCCCCAAGTCCATTTTCAGTTTTTTTGTTCAAAGATGGCATGGAGCATAGGTGGTATTGGCGTCTGTTTTTTCTTGGCTTCCGACTGGACTTGAACCAATCTCTTTTTTCCTGGGTAGTCTTTGGTGGGTGGAGGGTGTGTGAAATAAAGATTAACCACTGTAACATGAAGGGTTTGAGATGGGCGGGTGACTGTTTAGATATTGGATACCAGTTTACGAGGACTTTCGTTTTTTGTGTATCATGTGACTTGAGTCTTGGATATTGATTCTAATCCCTGGACTAACAGGGTTTCCCAAAGAAAGAAACGAAGAGGGAACAGAAGTGGATTCAAATCCGATTATACTTAAAGTGAAAAGGGTACGCAGCTATGTTTTGACCTCCAAACTTGCATATCCCGCCAAGTACCAAAGTATTGGGGGCCAAACAGGTGCTGCAGGTAAGCTGTATATTTTTCAAGTAAGCTAGCAAAAGCACCAAGTAAGCGATCAAAGAACGCGTAACTTATTAATTAATGTAAATCTTGGGGGCCGCGGGCCAGAATGGTTGCGAGTAAGCCACAAGTAAGCCACGAGTAATCCACGAGTAATCCATAAAAATATTGGAAGTCAAAGAGTTGCGAGTAAGCCATGAGTAATCCACAAGTGAGCCGTAAGTAAGCCATACGAGGATCAAGGGTTCTTGAAAACGCTTCACGAGCAAGCTATTGATTAATAAGCAAGCCATAAACCCCAGCAAGTAAGCCACCAATGGAGAAGTAAACTATGTAATAATTGGGAGCAAAAGGTGTTGCGAGTAAGCAAGCTACCAACTGACGTGCAAGCTACAGACAGATACGCTGTCATTTGAATAGTAAGCAATCACTAGTGACCAAGGTTTGCGGGGGAAAAACGTGACTGAAGTCACAGAGTATTTGCCTAATTGCCCTTCTGTATTTGTCCCATCTCTTCTAGAAAGATATAACATTAATTGATATTTAGGAATTAGAGTTTCTCATTTTCCAATAATAGTTTTCATTACACCGGACTATTTCGCACAATGGTGAATTTTCTATTCCTCACAGCAGCGCCAACATCCAAAATAAGAGCAAAATAATATCAAAAGAATACAAGCGTATTTTAATAGCCCCTTCTGGGATTGAACCGAACGCCTCACTAGTGCACTAGTGACCGCATGTCCAGGTCCGAAGGGAAGAGGCGAAGAGTTCTTTCGCCAGTGAAGCCGCCGACCGAAGGCACGCCACTAGCAATTCAGACTGAAGCTATCCCCACTTACCACTTCTGAATTTCCCGAAGACCCTTCCTTCTACTCGCATTATCAGCATCAGATTAGCCACAGTTTGGAGGGGTATTTTAGCTTACAATGAAAACCTGTATTCCTCAGGACTCCTTCGAGGGCACTTTTCACTGACAAAGATGTCCAGTATTTCATAGCTCTATTGTACAAAACATATTTTGATAATCCTAGTTACTTCAAACCTCGTTCCTTAAATGAAGTCCCTCCCTCCTCTGCACCATTTCCCATTTCTCAATAACAGCTAAACACAACTTTGAAATACAATTAAAGCCCTGTCTGCAAATAGAACTAACTCACGGATGATGATTGTTGACCAACTTGCAATTCGAAATAAATGAAACTAGAAAGACTCAAAGTACCAGCGACTGGTACGTCAAAAGGGACCTTCTTCTTTGCTTTCTTTGAGGGCGATTTTCCTTAGATTCTATGAGCTTAACTTTATCAAGGCAATTTGGCGGAATAGAAGAGAGTATGGAGTTGAATTTACAAAGATTGTCAAAACGATATCTTCAAGCTTATGAATTATATCTCTATACGCTATGAGGGGGATAGCATCACCTCTTGTAAGGTATTTATAAGGATCAGTAAAATTGGCAGTAATGTTGCATTTCATGTGGTAGACAGAAAAAGCGGCAGTCCTCGCATCTGCCTACCTAGCAAGGTGTCCTAACTATCTAAAAGAACTTAAGTATTTTCTACAACTTAATTCAAACACTTAAGGGCCTGTTTGGCTCACTCTATAGCATATTTGAATATTCCATCAAAAAATTTCAAGAGGGGGTCAAAGTGGCCCAGAATATATATTATAATATGTCCACTTTTTTTCCATAATCGGTTGGCTCATTTAGGGCATATCAGTGTACATTTCATAGACGTCTCGCTTATGGTACTGACCTCGTAAGTGTACACTTAATCTTGATATAGTAGTGGCTGTACTAGTACTAGTAGCAGGGACGGTGAAAGATATTTTAGAAATATTCTAACTTTCGTCTTTTGGATGAAAGATGGAAAGTTGCCCCATTTTAGTAGTCTTTTAAATAAATATTCGAATAAATAATAGGATAGTCTATCTTTATTAAAGGTGCCCGCCAATCACATTGGAATATCTAAAAGTGCGGCATATTCAAATGCATTATTATATTTTTGGGCTCTTTTTTGGTAGGGAAAATTTACGGTCCAAATAGGCCCTAGAACTCTTAACCCTGTTCATTAGAATAACCAAATTCCAAAAACCTGTTTGGCTCGCATATATTCCTACTTTTTGAAGATGAGTACTACTAAGAATCTCGTTTTATATGCACTTTCTATAAATATGTACATCAAGATATGCACCATCTAATTTAACAGTATACTCTTTTGAAATTTGAGCCCGGGACCTTCAGAGGCTGTTTGGCTCACTAACAGTCATTTAATATATATATGAATATATGACGAGATCGAGTCGGCATCAACCTCGTATAGATCGGTGCATATTATTACTTGTTCCTTCATTATAACGATAGTTTGGTTCGTGGTGCGTAAAGTTAGTACACATCTTGATGCACGTATCCGTGGGGAGCGTCTCAGTAGTAGTAGGAAAGGATGTGCATGGGGATGTCAGCTTCTTGGGGTGAATACTTCTATTTCTTGATTCTGGTGGTGCACACCCCTTAAATATATATATGAAGATATACGAGAATAAACAAGCAACATGCATAGGCCAAACAGGTGTGCACATCTAATTGTACATGGATATATAGATATGAATCTCCTAATTTTAGTAGTGTACATCTGGAATCTACAAAAGCTAAACAGCACCTCATCTTTAAAACTGTTGTATACATGCATATATCCCAAGACAAAAGTAGTACTAGTAATGTCTTACTTCTAGCCTTACTAAGATATGCACCAATGTGTGCATCAAAGATATAACCAAACATGTGCACCAAAGATGTGCGAGGCGAGCCAAACGGCAATCCATATATGTTAAACAAATATATAAGAGCACCTTCTGGCCCTGTACTCGTGCACAAGTCTCACATATCTAAAATGAATTAAATGCATGCCAAACAGGCCCTCAGATAGGACTTGCATAATAATAAGGGGGTTTCCTCTAAAAGCTTCGTTTCTTATGTGTATACTGTGTACATTAAACTATAATGTATTGAACTATAACATAATTTCTTAAACTGAACCTTATTACAAGAGTCCTAGATATCGTGCCGTACTTAAAAAACAATATTCTAGAAAGCCTAAAATAGTTAGTTTAACTAGATAGAGTGGTGTGTGATTATTAGAATTAACAGATATTTATCATTTACGCTTATCCTGTAAGTTTCTATATTATTTTGTTATCCTAAACTTTTAGGGTAATAGAATTTCTCAGTAGTTTAGTGCATTTAGGGCGCTGTACCTGCTGCGCGAAGCTAGGCATATTCAGACGAAGAAAATACAAAAAGAGAAAGTTAGTCCAATCCAATTCACTTCAAAAGACAAGCGTAGCATCAAGTATCAAAACCCATATATTGTATCATACAACCTCTTTATACATACATACACAACGCTTCAACCTATAACCCTTTCCCATTTTCTCCAACCACCCCATTCTCCCCCTTCTTCTCAGGAATAACTACACTCCCCAATTCCTTCTCCTTCTCCATCTGCACCTCATCCCCAACCTCAACTCCACTAATAAAAAGCTCACTGACACCCTCAAGACTAGCCACAAAAATACAAAATAAACTCGCAATACAAAAATGACTAATCGTGCTCCCAATCTCCAACCAACTCCCCTCATCCCTCACCACCCAGAAAAAGTGCAGCGTGAGAAAATCGCTAATCGCCATAACTACCATAAATAACGCCGAAGGAGCGACGCCCAGGCGCTTGTTTAAGATCCCGAGGTTAGCGGAGATCAGAGCGAATGGTACCATGAGTTTCCAGACAAGTAGGGCGCCTTGGGAGAAGGGGTCAAAGACGGGGATCAGTCGGTTGACGCTGTCGAGACTGAAGGAGGAGAGGGAGGCGACGTTTCCGGTGCAGAAGAAGGCTGCTTGGAGGAGGGTAAGGAAGAAGAGGGAGACGCGGGCGTC
Source organism: Hymenoscyphus salicellus (assembly GCA_001414355.1). Lineage (NCBI taxonomy): Eukaryota > Fungi > Ascomycota > Leotiomycetes > Helotiales > Helotiaceae > Hymenoscyphus > Hymenoscyphus salicellus. The sequence continues at coordinate 10,341 of LLCD01000115.1, forward strand.
TGATAGGGTGAGTGTGCGGAAGGGGGATGAGACTAAGGATGCTGGCAGCTTTGTGGCTCCGTTTGTTTTAGTTGATGGTGTTTTTGGTTTCGTGAAGATGTAGATGCTGTGTTCCATTCGTACCCAGGTGATCAAGACGGCACAGAATCCGAGGTAGAAGAGACCCTCGTATGAGATTGTGAGGATGACAAAAGTTGGTGAGAATGTGAGGAAGATGATCATCAGTCGATGGAGATAGTGATTGTTAGGCTGGAGTCGATGGAGGAATGGCATGACCAATGATAATACTATAAGGTTGTTAGTAATGTGATTTACAAGGCCAAAAATGAATACTATACCAATAACCGCCCAACCGAGTATTTGATTCCCTATTGGAAGCCCTGCCTTTGCCTGCAAAGATGCGGCAGTAGATCTTGTGACTAGTGTCGTTAAAACAACGAGGCCAACCTAAAACATGTCAATTGACGGTTCTACAAATAACAGTTATACCACTGACCTGGATACCGATAAGTGTACGAGACAAGAGGTCGTTGGCTGGAGCCGTAGAGTCGGTCACTAGTTGCGATTTTGCCAATATTTTCTTCTGGAAAATAAGATATACCAGCCCAATCAGCGCCATTAGAGTACCACCAGATGTTCTGAATCGAATGTTAGAATCCAGGACTGATATGGAGACAATGAATAGCTTACACAAGATTGATGTCCTCAACCTTCAAAGCTGGAAGTAAGGTGAAAGTGCTCATAACCACACACGAGATGACCCATGTTCCCACGAGGATCAGATGTCGGCCAAGGAATCCTGTTCCATAAAACACCGGCCAGAATGCAGCACAGATGAAAAGAACCGAAAAGACTTCGCGATGGGTGTATCCAAACGCCTAGATATTGTTAGTTGGTATGGAAAAATGGGGAGTGATTTATGTACCAAAGATTCCAAAAAGGCTAAACCAACGAGAAACTTGAAACCCAATGCAAATGCCGCACCAGCACTTGAGATATGACCAAATAATTCTTTTCTACCTTCCGAAAGGGCTTCCCTTCGAGCATACACCTCTTCCCAGAAAGCGACTGGGAAAATGGCATAAGCGTAGTATGTCGGAGGTGATTTTGATACAACAAATGAAGCATATAATACAACCAAAATGGAGGAAAAGAAAATAGTCCCAGGTAATGTTCGAGAAGTCTCCGTTTTCCCGTGAAGCACATGCAGATCAATGACTGTTGTGATGGAAAAGGCAATCCATCCCAGGTATCCGAGAGTAATTAAGGCTCTCAAGAAAAGCCAATCATAGGTTTGAAGATAACGCAGACCAGCGAGACCTAACTTGACCAACTCGTCAGTTTCTTTGATGGCCTCTCTATGTCGGCCCTCGTCGATGAGAGTTTGGATGCTAGAAATTCGATGGTCAACCGAGTGCTCCTTGTCTCCCAGAGAAGAAAAGGCTCGATATCGAATCTCAGTTTGCATTTTCTGCTCCTCTTTAATTCGGTACATATCAAGTATGCCCTTGGCATTGGCTAAGAATGCCTGAGATTTCGCAGCAACATCACCAGCCAGGAATGGAAGGGGAAGCTCTCCAACCGAGTTAACGGGGAAAGCGAGTCCAGCCAAGTAAGCCATCAAAGCCGCAACGTCAGCCTGAGAAACATCGTGTCTCTGGATATGATCAAGGCCCCAATCTGAAGATAATTCATCATGACCTGGCGCAATTTCACCCGGTGTCTTTACTGGCTTTGCAACACCTGAGCCCCAAGCAATCAATGGGGTGCGCGTGTTATCAGGATGGCCATCTCCATGGCTTCCGTAATCACTCATCCCATGGTCGGCTGTGAAAACAAATGCGGTTTTATCGTCATTATAAAAATCCTCGATGAGTTTTGTAATTTCCTTCACACCCTGGTCCACAACCTTGATATTATTGAGGTATTCCTTGGAATATGGTCTGTAGCCATGACCATTGGTATCCAGTCCGAGTAAGTGGAGAAAGAAAACCACCTTTTCCTGGCGCAGTTCCGCGTCGAGAGTCGCATTTTTTGCAGCTTCCGCAAAAAGAGCCTTGACTTTGTCGAACACCCAAGTATCCAAATGCGATGCTTCCTGAGAAAAGTCTTCAAATTCTGCATCATATGAATCGGCATATACCCTACCAGGGGCGGCACCAAGCTGGAACATGGGCAGAATATCTGGACTTCCCCAACTCCATGTATGTTGACTTCTGTTGAATACACTGTCGAAGTTCACCGGATTCAACTTCCACCCAGTTGTCACTGCAGATACATCCTCATAGAGACCTGCTATCAGGGCGACATGTCCAGGCCTAGACTCAGTGGGAACTCGAGTATGCGATACTCCAAAAGTACCATGTTCGAGGACGCGCGAGCGCAAGAAGGGCGCGAGAGGTCTAGGTTCGAGATCGGCATCGTTTTTGGGATGAGGTTCTGGAAAGGACTGGAAGGCTTTATCTGCACGGAGGCCGTCCCCTAAAAAAGCGTGTCAGTAAGGATGTGCGATTGCGAAGTGGGAAGTTTTCCTACCAACGAAGAGGACCAAACGTTTCGCAGGAGCTTCCACGCCAGCTGGTCGCTCTACCTCGAATGCGCGCATGCCGGAAACGATGGGACTGACGAAATAAATGTCAAAAATGGAATATATATAAACAACATGAAATGCAATCGCAATGGCTAAAAAGCCAAACCGACTGACCCGCGCCATCTTGGTAGAAATGTGTTCGTCCAGTGGGAGAAATCGTAGGGACCTCGAGGGGAAAGGTTACTCGCGGGGCGCAAATGCGTTGCTGGTTAAAGGAGTGGCGCGTCCGCAAACAGGACTTGTACGTGTGGAGAGAAACCCGTCTTATCGAGTTCCGAGCCGGATATTATTTGCGTGTCGTTGTTGGCAAACTGGAAGCTGGCCCATTTGCTGAGATATTTTGAGCCATTGTACCCGGAGGGTTCGCGTCATTTTGCCCAGACAAGGGTTGCACTACCCCAGTTTTTGACTATTCGACTATTCAGGAGTTCAGGGGCTTCATTCTTCAACCGACCTACTGAGTTGGTAATTATCTTATTTACGATTCCTGTCTTACACAAGTAGTTTACTCATGTTTTGGCTCTCTGACACAGTGGACTTTTCTTAGTAGTCCGTGGAATTTTCAAAACATACCCAAACAATTACTGATGTATATAGTGAAGTATTAACATTGATTGTGAAGGGTTGAAATCGCTCATTTCCTACAGAATAAAACACAATGCAAATGTGCACCAAACGACCAAAACCAAGGTATCCCAAGTCTGTGACTTCCCCCCAGTACTCCATCACTCCAAATTTCCAAACCCGATCATATGCCCTTTTACTATTATTCAACTCTCTCAAGCAACCTTCTCCGTCAAAGCTTTTACAACACGAGCGTAAAACTTTGCGGCCTGTGACCTTGGGAATGAAATTTCGTCCACCAAGTAATCTGGAAGTATCTGGATTAATGATTCGTCTCTGCTTGGATCTAGTTGGGGCACATAATTGCATTGCGCGTCATCGTAGCTATCGGCTGCTTTTTCGTTGGCCGCATCCAATTTGAAGTGAAGAGCTGTAAGGTAAATTAGCAAAAGTTGAAAAAGATAGTGTATCAAGCATCAACTTACTGCCATTCCGTCCCGTCTGAATACAATCAAATACATCTTCTTCAGGCTTCCGTGCAACACTCATGATAATCAAACCAGTGAGATCGCCATATAAATCTTCTTTTAGCTGCGCAGCTTGAGCGGTCTGAGCAGCCTCTGCTGTGCCCATCATGCGAATTACCCCAGCTTTGACAGCGCTGCCGGGTACCTTGGGCGCAGTTGCGCTTTCAACAGAAGCCGCAACGGTACGATTGGCAACCAACTTTGTTGACAAAGTTTTGTTTTCCGCAGCTAAAGTCTTCTTGTCGGCCTGTAATTCTTTGTTTTCTTTCTTAGCCTCGGATAGAGAAGCATTCAACTGAGATATTTGCGCATGGAGAGCCGCCATGTCCGTCGATTGCGATTCCACTTTTTTCTTGAGAGTTTTACTTTCTTTGGCTATGGCGGTTTGTGCTGCAATATCGGCCTTTAGGGAAGAAATGAGGTTGTTGTAAACTGATATTTATTAGCAAATTTAGGCAAAATCACCCAGCAAGGGAAACACACCCTTTTCCTTTTCCTCACTCTGCTTCTTATATCGATCAAAAGTATGGTCTGCCTCCTTTGACGCAACTTCCTTGAGATCTTGGAATCTAATGTGAAGGGCGTCGTACTTTTTTGTCATATCTCCAAGTTTTCGTCGAAGAGAGGGATTGTCTCTTTCGGCATCTGAAGAACTGCCTGCTCGTCTTCGTTTGACAGGAGGCTGTCGGGCTCGGTCGTCAGACCTCGATCGAGCAGCGTTATTGACGGTTATCGAAACAGTTTCCTCCACTTCGTCATCCGCTTCAATATCCACCTGCATTGCCTGTACTTGGGATTCCATTATAATCTTCTCTGGTGCTTCTTCGGGTATTTGCTCTTTCGCAGGTGCCTTCTTTCGACCTGGCCGTGCCTTTGGTTTCGCCTTCTCCACAGGTTCAATAGGAACAACTTCTTTTGGTGCTGCCTTCCTTCCTCGCTTGACCGGAGCTTTTTTGGTCGCTACTTTCTGTTTGGCCTCGATAACTTCCACCACAGTATCCTCTATTTCGGTTGGTGCCACCACAGCCTCTTCATCTTGCGCGAATTCGTCAACCTCCTCCGTATCGCTCACATACTGTTGATTCGTTTTGTCCGCTAATGCTGTCCTTTTCCCACTTTTCTTTTGCGCTGCTGTGAGTGGTTTCGACTTGGTGTTTATGCGACCACTCGACCGACGTGAAGGAGCCTTGACCTTGGTAACCTTCATGGGCGCAACTTTCGTGGTTTTCGCTCGTCCGCGTCCTTTCTTTGCGACAGCTATATTTTCCGCTGCAGAATCTGGAGTCGACATCGCATCGTCCCCAGCAAAATGGTCGTCAGAGTCTGAGTCTACTAGCCCTGACAGTGTCGCGTTTCGTTGTTTTGCTTTCGGCATCGGAAATATTGTATGTTTAATTTTCGGGTATGAGCTGTAGGGAAGACGCGTTGTTTACAGCGCAAATGCGCAAAAAGTCAATTAGGGTCCTTGGAAATGATCAGTCGCGGGTTGTTGAGGATTGCCGTCGTGGTGGTGCCGGGATGTCGGGGGAAGTTGAAGTTGGGATAACGATTAGAAGGATGGAAGGACGCGATCTTTGGGCGGGGAGGTTTGTGTTGTTTTGCTACTTCCCCTTTGAGCTGATTGCGGCCTGCCAAGGCACCAACTCTAGTGAGACGCCACACTGTGGCGCCAGCCGCGAATATCGGTTTGCCACGAGCACTTGCGTCAAGACATCTCCCTCTTCAAACATTTCGTTCCCACCAGCAAATTTATTGCAGTTAATTTCCTAATACTGGATCCTTCGCGATGGGGGAAACACCTGCCAGGAAATATGGCTTGCTTCAAGATCTCGTACTTCTTGCTGTCTCTGTAAGTTGCTTGTCGGAGATCCTCCATCTGATATTCAAGTGCATTGTTAACACTGGGGATTGCAGTTAGGTTCCATGTGGTACATTGCCCAAAGTATAGTTTCCAGTTTACCAACGGGCGCCGGCGATCCTGACAAGGAGCAACACGAACAAGCCCGCATCAAGGCTGCGGCAAACCTGCGAAGATTAGACAGAAGGGCAAACGACTCAGACTCTGATTCGGAAGATGATGGACCAGGCAGAAATCGAGACGGGAATAAGAAATCTCGAACACGGAAAGAACACCTAGAACTCGATCAATATGAGAGCCAAATAGCCTTGGAGGTTGTGGCACCGGAGGATATACCTGTGGGGTTTGATGGTAGGCTTTTTGGTCGCATGTGTCAATGACCATACTAACATTTCCCAGATATCGGAGGCCTTGAAGATATTATCGAAGAACTAAAGGAATCCGTCATTTACCCCCTCACAATGCCCCATCTCTACTCGCATTCTTCGTCACTTCTCGCGGCACCTTCTGGTGTACTTCTCTACGGTCCCCCAGGTTGCGGGAAGACTATGTTGGCAAAGGCTTTGGCGCATGAAAGCGGTGCCTGTTTTATTAATTTGCACATCTCGACTTTGACGGAGAAATGGTACGGCGATTCGAACAAACTCGTCAGGGCAGTCTTTTCCCTTGCCCGAAAATTACAGCCAACTATCGTTTTCATTGACGAAATCGATGCTGTTCTTGGGCAAAGGCGGAGTGGAGAGCATGAAGCGAGTGGAATGGTAAAAGCGGAGTAATAATGCCCCATTACCTTGTTCAGAAACTACCGCTAACATTTTTTAGGTTTATGACGCTCTGGGATGGTCTCACATCTGCCAGTGAAAGTGGTCTCCCCGCTCAAATTATGATCTTGGGCGCAACCAACCGAATCCAGGATATTGACGAGGCTATCCTGCGAAGAATGCCCAAGAAGTTTCCAGTCTCGTTACCTTCCAAACCACAAAGATTACGGATTCTACAATTGCTATTAAAGGACACCAAGATTGAGGCAGAAAACTTTGATATGGACTATCTGACGAGAGTTATGGCCGGGATGTCTGGAAGTGATATTAAGGAAAGCTGTAGGGATGCTGCAATGGCCCCTGTAAGGGAATATATCCGTGAACAGCGGCAACGCGGGGTTTCCATGGCTGGTGTACAGGCAGATGCTGTTCGAGGAATCAGGACAGCTGATTTCTTTGGAACAAAAGGGGGTCAAGTCATCACCGACAACCACGCAAAAGTGATGTGGAAGGATTCTAAAAAGCGATCCACGAAAAAATCTACCTCAAGTGACGAGTATGAGGATGTGGAGGATAACGAGCCTTTGGCCGAGCCTCAGGATTGAAGGGCGTGACTGGATAGCATGCGATTTTTGTAGAAATATGGGGCTGGCGTTTAGAGGGACAAGGTTGGGCATGAGTAACGAGGGATAACTTGAAGAATTGAGCATTCTGGCGATGGAGTTTAGACGGTCTATCAACCATATGATATATCAATTATGTCACAACTTTCCTCCTTGTATATACTCACATAATCAAGATCTTTTGACCATCATTAGGTTGCTTTAAATGGACTTCGCTTAACTTCCTTTGACATGTTGGCTTGAAATATATGACAGAGCATATTATTATTACAAGACTGAATAATTTGAAAAATAGATCGAGCTCGCAATCCGTACCTGAAGAGAGAAAGGTTCGCCCGAAACCGGCTCCTGAGCACGTCATCGGACCGGTGAGAAATGTATGGGCTATCAATGGTGGGACCCCCAACACTACCCCACATTGCACTGCGTGACTCCGCTGCCGCAAGCTATCACTCGAAGAACAAACACCAAACTTTTTGTCCCGAGAACTCCTTCGACTATAAAACTCGAATATTCCCAGGAACTCTTGCTCTGATCAATTGATTGAGCTCAATATCGCACTCTCAACTCCAAGCCATCAATCCCACCATTGAAACCTCGAGAACTATTGTTTCGGCCACCATCGACACCCCCCATCCCTCCTCACACAAAATGTCTACACCGCCAGGCCCTTCCCAGGGCTCCAGCTCTTCCAGTAAGCCTACCGGTCTGGCAGGAAAGGGACTTTCTCACATTGACCTCGATGGTCACAACCTTCCTCCCTCCCCCGCACCTTCGAGCCCCCGCAATGGCAGAAAATACGCTCTCGCAACGGAGTTGGTATACACAGAGAGCAAAGACCAGTATGGTGCCTCGAGCATGCCTATTTATCAATCTGCCACCTTCAAGCAGAGCTCGGCGGGTGGTGGATCAGAATACGACTACACTCGGTCTGGAAACCCTACAAGAACACATTTGGAGAGACATTTGGCAAAGATCATGAATGCGGCCCGAGCACTGGTAGTGGGCTCCGGGATGGGCGCTTTGGATGTCATAACCCGAATTCTACGACCAGGAGACGAAGTCATCACAGGTGACGATTTATATGGAGGCACTAACCGGTTGTTGACCTATATGGCAGCGAACCATGGTATCATTGTTCACCATATTGATACCACAACCCCGGAGAAGGTCAGAGGTGTGGTATCTGCAAAGACAGCAATGGTTCTATTGGAGACCCCAACGAACCCTCTCATCAAAATTGTCGACATTCCAACCATCGCAAAGATAGTTCACGACAGCAACCCCAAGGCATTGGTGGTGGTGGACAACACCATGCTTTCCCCAATGCTCTCGAATCCGCTCGACCTTGGAGCCGACATCGTTTACGAATCGGGCACCAAGTACTTATCCGGACACCACGATATTATGGCCGGCGTTTTAGCCTTTAACGATCCTGCGATTGGCGACAAGATGTACTTTACAATCAATTCTACCGGCTGTGGGCTGTCTCCCAATGATGCCTTTTTGCTTATGAGGGGTATCAAAACGCTAGCTATTCGCATGGAAAAACAGCAATCGAATGCTCAGGCCATTGCTGAGTTTCTCGAGGCACACGGTTTCCGTGTACGATATCCGGGGTTGAAATCTCATCCGCAATATGATCTTCACTGGTCCATGGCACGAGGTGCAGGTGCAGTCTTATCTTTTGAGACTGGGGATGTTACCCTTTCTGAGCGAATTGTTGAGGCTGCCAGATTGTGGGGAATTAGTGTCAGTTTTGGGTGTGTCAACAGTTTGATCAGTATGCCATGCCAAATGAGTCATGCAAGTATCGATGCCAAGACCAGAAAGGAGAGACAGATGCCTGAAGATATCATCAGACTTTGTGTGGGTATCGAGGATGTGGATGATTTGATTGATGATCTCAGTAGAGCTGTAAGTTTTCTACCTTATCTCATAAATTGTTCTCGTGCTGACTATTATTCTAGCTCGTCCAAGCAGGTGCTGTTACCGTAACTTTGGACGGTTTCCACGCTGTAGATTCCGCAAGAGCGCTGGCCCAAGTGCCAATAGAGGAATCGGATGCTGCGGCAGCACCCTCATAGAATCATGATATCTTTACTATTTGTCATTTTTGTTCTTGGGTTACATGCGAGCCGGCGTTTTATGATATGGGAATTTTGATGCTAGAAAAAATGCCTGATGGTACACATGTACAAAAATGGTTCTTTTAATTCAAAGCAATGATCGCATTTTATGAAGTGGTATTTATCTTATGTGGTCTGATTGTAAGGTATCTGTGATGTATCATTCGAGGGGAAGTACCTGGAAAAGCGGCGGGGGATACAGTATACCAGGTTCTGGATAACCAACTTTCATTTTAAAGTTAAAGAAGGAAAAGTCAACCTATACTTTTAATATTCTGGGCTACTGTTTATCGTTTAATCGAGCAATTTATAGGTTACCTATAAATAGCTTGGACTTTCTTGGTAGTGTCAGAAACATGGGCTTTGCTCCGAGAACACCTTCGGTTTTTCCAATAGTACGTCACTACAACGAGGCTACTTATACAATTTCTTTTATGGGATAGAAACAGTACGTTTCATGATTTAATTGAATGATAATTATAATACTTATGCAATACTGGTTGTGGTGTTGTTGCATCCACCAAGTTGGCCACTGTTTTCTAGGCAAAGCCATGTATCTTAGCTACAATTTATCGAAATATTCTTTATAAAGCTTATAAATTAACTGTAAAGTTCAAAGTAGCAAACTTGACGCCTTTTACTTCTTCCTCGCCGGGTACCCAAAAAAAAGTCCTTGAAACTTCTCGTGCTCTCCCCCTGGTTCCTGGTCCTCTCTGCTTTAACAATTGTCGCTTTCCATACCGGTACCTTGCTTATTAGGAAGCTCAGGAATGTTATTTTTAGAAAAATCAACTTTTGAGGCATTTATTGAGTTGTTTAATTCCCTCACCGTTGATGGTAATTTGTTAAATATCAAATGTCAATTACAAGGCGTGGACTCGAGGTGGGATACTACGTACTGATCTCGGCAGAAGTTCAGCGCTGTGCCACCCCTGAAGTCCCCAACCTCGCGTGTCATTATAATGGGCACGATTTCTCCCTTTCCCTTTTTCATATTCCATCCATCGCAAGCATTGTTTACTTCGCTTCAATATGGCATCCGAAGACAACATCACAGCCCTTGATTCTGCCCTAGACACTGCGCCCAGGAAATCACCCATTCCTTCCCAGAATGAGAACCCAATTACCCCGCTTGTGCTTGAAGAGGAGCCAAAACCCCGAACGAAGCTGCGTACTTTTGCTATCTTGATCCCGCTCTATGTAAGCCGCCCATTTAAGCAATTGAACTTGACTAACAATATCTCCTCTAGCTCGTCCTTTTCATAGCAGCCCTTGACCAAACAATCGTTGCGACATCCATCCCAACAATCACCCGCGACTTGCATTCAGCTTCGGGTTATGTCTGGATCGGAGCGGCTTATTTGCTTGCAAATGCCGCAGTGGCTCCAATCTGGGCGAAATGCAGCGATATCTGGGGTCGTAAACCTGCTCTCTTGTCAGCAGTCGTTATTTTCGCCATTGGTAGCATGATCGCAGCGTTGAGTACCAGTATGAGGATGTTGATAGCTGCTCGTGCTTTGCAGGGTACTGCGGGTGGTGCTTTGATGTCTTTGGTTGTTATTACCATCTCTGATATTTTCAGTATGAGAACTCGAGGTTTGTACATGGGCTTCATGGGTATAGTGTGGGCTGTTGCTGGGTCCGCTGGACCGTTGGTGGGAGGAGCATTGACGCAGTATGCAAGTTGGAGATGGTGTTTTTGGATCAATTTGCCAATCTGCGCTGTCTCTTTCGTTCTATTGCTCATTTCTCTGGATCTTCATAATCCACGTACGAAGTTGAGCGAAGGCATCAAGGCAGTGGATTGGTTTGGGACGCTTTCCATTTTGGCGGTAACTCTTCTAATTCTTCTCGGGCTCAACTTTGGAGGAACTACTTTCCCCTGGGACAGCCCGAAGGTCATTTGCTTGCTTGCTGTCGGTTTCGCGATGATCGCCTTCTTCGTTTTTAGCGAAAAACGACTCGCCAAATACCCCTTGGTACCATTAAGTATGTTCAATAATTGGTCCAAGAACGCTGTTTTCCTTCTCGCTTTTGCGCACAGCATGGTCGCTATCGGCACGGAATTCTACCTCCCACTATACTTCCAAAGTGTAAAGCAAGCTTCGCCCATTCGAAGTGGTATTTTGATCCTCCCGATGATGGTAACCGCAGCAGTTGTCGACGTTCTAGCTGGAGTCTTGATGCACCGAACAGGTCGATATCGAGAGATCATCTGGGTTGGCGCAATTACAATGACCTTGGGATCCGGCCTGTACGTCAATTTTGGAATCAATACGTCCATCGCAGAGATCATCGGATTCGAAATCATCACCAGCATTGGCGTCGCCCTCTTATTCCAAACCCCTCTAATCGCCATGCAAAACACCGTTTCTCAAGCCGATACCGCAACAGCCTCCGCAACCATGAGCGTCATCCGCAACCTAGCACATTCATCATCTCTCGTTCTCGGAGGTGTAGTATTCCAAAATAGTATGGATTTCCGACATTCGACTCTTTCTGCTGCTGGACTTAGCGACACCATTCTTGAAGCCTTGTCTGGGGAGCAGGCAGCTGCCAATGTGGAAATTGTAAAGACCATCAAGGATGAAGCGCAGAGATTGCTTGTGCAGGAGACTTTTGCGTGGAGTCTCAGGAATATGTTTATTTTATATGCTTGCCTAGCTGCTGTTGCTATCGCGGCGGGTGCTTTTGTGAAGCAGAAACACATGAGTACTGAGCACACGGAGACGAAGACGGGGATACAGCAGTTGACGAAGCGAGAGCCTTGAGAACGTCTTTTAAGAGGAAATATCCGGCTGAAATTGGATAACCAGGGCTATGCATCTTCCTTGAGCGGGCGGATATGAATAAATATGCCCTTAAAGCAGTATCGGAGAATCCAATTTTCAATGTAGGTTGAGAACGTTCCTCCTAATTTTGGATTATCTGACCATGATAGTGTAGCTTGAGATCGGAAGTAAGGAGAGTGAAAGGGGAGGAGGAGGGGTAAACAATAGGAGAGAAGCTGGCTGTGGCATAGATTGGTCGTCAATTGACAGCTTCTTTGTCACTTTCTTTTCGCCCTAACAACTATGGAGTCTCGCTCACTCAATATTTGATGGCCTACTCTTTTGAGTAAGCGAATTATTGTGTTTAGGAGGCCAAAAGTGGATGTCCCCGTGATTCAAAATCCCGCTCGCCGGAGAAATCCCATCTCACCAATGCTTGTTTTTTTTCTTGGTATGAAGCTTGTTTAATATTCGTTACAATGTCGGGCTGCAACCTGACTCCGTGGTACAACTCACTACCTTGTCTTCAGTTTTCTCTTCTTGGTCTACTACTGTTTTCATCTCTAATTACTGTTGTAGCAAGGCTTCTGTTCTTTCTTTGAATGGATGTTGATTTCCAATCCCGCAGTATGACGATCCATGTTGCAGCACTTACGAGGTAGTCAGCTTATTGGTTCTAGGAACGACGCATCAAGTTCGTACGTGAGAACGAATCACATTTTGGCTGATTGAATCCGTTAAGATTTTGTGACGGATTCTTGATGGACCTGGTGGAGCTTCAATTGATTCAGCTATAAGAAGAAGTTCCTATGGCCCTCTTCGATAATTGCAACACAGAATTATTCGCAAAAAATAATTTCCGTGCAGCTCAGCTCTCCGCAAAAAAGGTGGAAAACTACCACCATACTGTGCGATATGGCTTTTCATCGCATGCAAGCTCGTGGTAAATTTCAGAGGGCTTTTTGAGGCGTTTTTTGTGGCTTTATTTTTGGTTTCTGATACGCCGTCTCCCGTGTCACTGTTGCCCAGCTGAACTTCAAAACAGGCAGCAAGGTGGAGCGATTGGCCCATCCCTTCTGTTGACATTTATGTTCTAAGTTTAGGTCTCAAAAAGGGATCGATAGTCGGTTCTGTGCATCGCCTTATCAATAATCCCCCTCGACCCCATGGTGTTCCAACCGTGCCCCTCAGCTGCCGTTTCCAGGGTTGAAAATACAAAATGGTAGTCGTCCCCCAACGTACTGATGGGCCAAGGGGATTTCCTTCTTATATCTTAATACCCATTTCTAAAGAAAGTACCTGTGTGGATTTTGGTCGAGTTTTGAATACCCAATGAATGCAATGGTTCTCCCTCCAACGGGTCCACCGACCGATGCATACCTACCTGAGGGTTACAAGGCTCATTGGAATACGCAATACAATGCATGGTAAACTCAACACTTCTAAGCTCTATGTCCACTGGAATATATACTAAGGTAATGCTCAGGTTTTACGAAAACGTATTTACTGGAGCTTCGGTATGGGAGAAACCTACTCAGCCAGCACCTCAAGCTCGACCTCCACCTCAAGGGCCGCCCCCGGGATATCAAGCTGCTCCAGTTGAGAACAAAGGCAATGACGCAGCTTCTTTACAAACTGCAATGGCATCAGTCTCGCTCAATCCTGCTCAAAATCCACAACAACAACAGCAACAACCGACTTATACACAAACCCCACAGCAGACCCAGACATATAATCCCTACCCATCACTGGGAGTGACTCCCCAGTCTGGCCAGCAACAGCAAGGACAAGCCTATAATCCATACCCCTCTCCAGGAGGAGTGTCTCAATCTGGACAGCCACAAGCATATAATCCTTACCCCTCGCCAGGAGCTACTACATCGCCAGCGCAGCCTCAAACAGGTCAACAATCCGGGCAACAATCGGTCCAGCAAGCTTACAATCCTTATCCTTCACCTGGAGCCACTACTTCTCCACCTATTTCTCAGCAACCTTACGCTGTTCCCACTACCCAAGCGTATCAAGCAACTCCATCCCCCAATCCGGCCTCTCAACAGCCGCCATATGGGACTCAGCAACCTTATAATCCCACTCAATCACCAAACCCCAATCCTCAAGCTTATCCACAACAGAAGCAACCATCTCCTGGCATTCAAGGTCAAGCTCTAGGTCAAACACCAACTCCGCACTCCGAAACACCGTCAACAAATCCTGCGGATGGCACAAAGGGCTTGTTCTCGCCTACCCAAAAGCCAAATGCTCAACCCGGATATGTAAACTATCAATCTCATCAATCACCTCCGACAACCGGGGGATATCCAACACCAGCTTCCACTCCCTACACTCAGCAAAATCCTCAATACGGACAACCACCACAGCAGCAATATGGGCAAAGTCCAGTGTACGGTCAACAAGTGCAACATAACCAATATCCTCAACAACAAACCTACGGCCAACCAGTTTATGGTCAACAGCCACAACAACAAGCTTATGAACAACCGGCTCCGGCTATCCAAGCCCCAGCTCAAAGCAGCACTCCTGCTGCAGCAAAAGCGGGTCTGATGGGCATGCTAGGAGGTGGGATGTTGGGAGGTCTGGCCGCCAAAGCAGCAGGTGGGAAGTCACCTTCTCACTCGCAAGCCTCTACCCCAGCTGCTTATGGAACTTCCCAACCGGTTTACGGACAGCAGCCCGCATACGGTGGAACTCCTCAACCCGCATATGGTGCACCTGCCCCAGCCGCTGCACCTGCTGCTAAACCCGATAAAAAGTCAAATGCCGGTGGTTTAGCCTTACTCGGTGGTGGAGCAGGACTTCTTGCTGGTGGCGCATTAGTTACTGGATTGATGAGCGGGCATAAGAAGAAGAAGAAGAAGAAGAAGGGAATGTTTGGAGGTGGAGGCCATGGTGGAGGCCACGGGGGTGGGCACGGTGGGGGTCATGGAGAAGAGGGGTATTATGAGGGTGAAGAGTATAGTAGTAGTGATGCTGAAGAAGAAGCGGAATCTTATGATGGTGGTGGATGGGGTAGTGATTAAACTGTGGCTTGGAACATTATGTTGCGATGCGGTTGCACTCGGGATGTTAGAAACCCTCGCTAAATTCTAGTAGGGGAGTGCATCTGCACTCAAGGCTTGACACTGACACAGAAAAATCGTGTTCACTTCTATCTCTCCCTTTAATTCCTATCTGTCTGTCTACGTCTGTTTCAATTTTCCCAGCTCACAGCTCTGCAAACAAGTAATAATAATTGAAAATACTAGTAAGCAAACACTTCTTTTGGATCTTCAAACTTTATCCTTGGTTTTCTCAACGATTAAGCCAGCAAATAAAGAGCGCCGCACTGGCCCAGGCAAGATCAAATTGGGAACTCCATTTTTGTAATCGCCTCGTCTGAGAAGAAATGGCGTTCTGCCAAGACCATATCTCACCACCTCATCTGCATGTGTGACGTGGACGAGGCAACCGCCTTTTCCGCTGAATAAGACCGCTGTTATTCTCGAGAAATACAACACAACTTGAACATCCATACCCATAAGCCAGACTATACTGAATCTTCCTCTAAAGGGAAAATTGAAGTGTGATGATGGATTCCTGGCGAAACCCGTTTTGGCAAGCGTACGAAAGTTTTGTAGGCGGGGGTCCCAAGCCCCCACCACCACTCAGAGGGGTTTCCAGTACCTCAGACCTCGAAAAAATTGTTTGGGATTTACAACGATCAATGGCAGAGAGACAAAGTTATCAGACAATCAGGCGAATTAATTCGAGTGTTCCATTTCACGTAAGGCCTCACCATGCAAGATCTCCACCAAACCAAATATTGTGTAACTAAAGCAAGATTCTTAGGCAGGACTTTTGAGTACCTTCATTTTGGATTCTTTATACGACATTGGTAATAAACTTCCTCAGATGGAGAGTTATGCCAATCTATATATGGGATCTGAGCGTATTCAACACATCTTGGTCGAAGTTTACGGAACTATACTGAATTTTCTTCTTTCAGTATCGAAAATATCACTTAAATCATGTAGGGCAGGGCTATTTAAAGCTGTGGTCAGAACCCTTGGAAGTTAATAATTATGTTAGCCTGGAAAAAGATAATAGATCCTGGCAGAGGCAAGCTAGAACCAATTATGCAACACCTGCAGCGACACTGGAGTCTACTCGAGAATCAGGCTAGGCTGGTCGATACTCAACGTAACGAACACTCTTCGCAAGAACAAAGCATGCGTTTAGAGATGAGTGCCAAGCAGGCCGAAGAAGACGAAATGAAACGCCGCATATTAACAATCATAGAGAAGCTATCGCCAGCAAATAGCGCAACTGACCAATGGAAATGTTCCATACGGCGAAACAAGATCCGGGAATCCGGATCTTGGTTAACCAATAATGAAATACTGCTCAGTTGGCTCGGACATCATGATGATACGAATTGTACAATTTGGTTAAAAGGATCTACAGGAGCAGGTAAGTTTGCCACAATGTTGATGAAGTCTAAATAGTAATCATTCGAAGGGAAAACCATACTTGCCTCTAGAATCGTTGAGCAACTACAAAACTCTTGCATTTGTGATCCGGTTCTATTCTTCTATTTTAGGAAATATGACCCCTTACGAAACTCGCTAGTTGCGCTCGTGAGGGGTCTACTGGCTCAGTTGGTGCAGTATAGCGATGACCTTATCCCTTATGTTTACCACAAGTTGACCACTGGCAACAAGTCATTAATGAACTCCGAAGAAGAATTAATGGTGGTATTTGGGAATTGTTTAGCGACTCAAGAAACCAGTTGGGTGGTTTTGGACGGTTTGCAGGAGTGTGAGAGAAAGGAGAGAAAGAAAATTATTTCTTGGGTCTCAAGAACACAAGAGCAAACTCATGGTTATGTCAAGGTGTTTGTGACTAGCCAGGATAAGCCTGACATAACAAAAGCGCTATATGAAGTACCATTGATATCTTTACATGAGCCTGAGCATCAGGAAGATATCCGAAGATTCGTTTCACAGAAAGTTGCGAAACTATCTGAACGTCTAGCGGCTCCAATGGAGTTACAAGAGGAAATTGTTCAGAAAGTTTCTCGACATGCAAATGGTAAGTAGCTGTAATATAATAGCCACCTAGATTAATTCAATATCTTGCTCATAATTTACCGGGAACAGGTACATTTATCTTCGCACGCCTTGCCTACAATTATCTTAGGAAACAGGATACTTGGGAAGACCTTCAGACGGAGCTTAATTCAGACGATTTTCCAACCAACTTGGATGAGATGTCAGCCAGTTTCCTACGGTAAATGAATATGAAATGGAAACACTGATTAGAGTCTTGTATCAGCGTACAAAAGCTCTATTCGAAACAGTCCGATGCCGAATTCGAGGAGTTGAAACAAAACACGGGGGACTGGAACTCGTCGTTGATTGAAAGCCTAATAAGGTTGCGGCAAAACCAACAGCCATCTACACAAAAAAACTCTAAACAGCTTAGCATATATAAGATAGAGAAGGATTGTGGAACATGCAAGCTGCTGGAACTCGAGGATTCCCACCTCAAAATAATACTCATCAAATTGATGTTAGCCTCAATTTCTTGTGAAGTTCGTCATACTATATGCAAAAGCATACTCTTGCTCGATCAACACTGGCTTCAAGAGTGTCACAGCTCTAGCATCCTTGAAATCGAGAAGCGACAAGGTGTACTTTGCTTTCAAATTCAGACCTTGAAAATGGGCGAAGAATTCTCTCTTGATCGGGTGAATTCTAGATGGGGGTTTCCATTGATTTTGCACATTTTCTCAAGAGACATTCTAGGTAAGTGTTCCTTGGAGAACATATTCTACGTGCCGATGTTAAGAACAATAGGAGACCCGTGGGATAAAGTATCCATTCACCAGCCTATATCTAGACATTCGGGGTAAGATGAGTGCATAGGAAAAGTAAAAGCTTGGCTATCTGCCTGCGAAAATGAGCACCTCCAGTGCTCTAAAGAATCACGAAGAGCAGAAAATAAAACGGATGGGAAGCTTTTCGCAGCACGGGTCATTGATCTGGCAGCATCAGCTCATATTACCCCAAGATTGATATCAACAGAAGGGCTGCATATATCGAAATGGACAGCGCTGAGTTATTGCTGGGGAGGAGTCGAGACAAGTAGAACGGCTGAAAATCGCGCGCAAGCACAACAATCGACATGTCTACGGATTGCAAGTACCAATACTGCAGTAGAAGATATGTACTAGCGGCATTATCTTGATGTTCAATACATATGGATCGAAGCTGTTTGTATT
>LLCD01000116.1:0-28426 GCA_001414355.1 Hymenoscyphus salicellus
TCGCTTAAGAAACTCCTAGGTATGTACCTTATATATCTCTATAGCTATAGAACTAAGAGCTACTACTCCTTCTCTATTACCTCTACTACTAGCTAGTTAGAGAAACAGGGCTTATAGATCTTCTCTTGTCTATATCTAGTACAAGAGAGCTGTGTTAGCTCTCTAGATAAGCTAGGTGTTCTAGGGGTACTAGAGCTAGGATCCGCCGAAGCTCTTAAGGTTAAGGTCATCCTGTAAACGCTAGGATTCTAGAAGGGACAGCCCCTCTACTCTAAATAAGAGCTCCTAGTAGAGTAAGTTATATGTCTACTAGTATTCGGACAGAGCTAGCTAGCCTACGTAAGCCATCTTGAGCTCTATTCCCTAGTAGACGACCCTCTAGCCGTCTAGGGACTACTAGGCCTAGTACTTAGTAAGAGCCTCTTTCGCTACCTTAAAAAGGTAAAGCCGCTACTATAGAATATATCTAAAGAGAGTCTCGGCCAGCTATTAAAAATACTCTTAATAGATCTTACGAAGTAGTTTAGAGACTTGTCTATCGTTGTCCTACTTTAAAAAGTAGACATAGTTAAAAATAGCTAACTACACTGTCTAGGTAAGAGTAGAAAGGTAGTAGTTAAAATTACCTAGCTCCTGTCATTTCCTCTAAGGTCTCTAGACCTCTCGGCTTAGTATAGTAGTAAAGCTAAGGATAGGCAACTCAAAGAATATACCTCCTACGCGCTAGCAGATCAGGGCTAGGCTTAGCCGACGAATAGCTTACTTTAAAGATATCTAGTCTTCGTCCTCGGCTAGTAGAATATTAAGCGTAGTAACAACCTTCTTTATTGTCTTCACCTACTATTCTGTAGGCTAGATTACCTCCTATAGTAATAGATACTCTTGCTCCTCCTCTTCTGCTTCGTCCTCTTCGGCTTCTTCCTCGTCCTCTTCTGCCTCTCTTGCTTCTGTTCTCCTTCCTTCTGCTTCCTCTGCTTCCTCTACTTCTTCTACGTTAGTCTTACTAGAAGAGATAAAGTGCCCCTCTCTATATATAACACGATAGAAGTAGGCTAGCAGCTGCTGTTAGACCTGCAAGTACTTAGTTAGAGTAGAGCTATTTACCCTATACCTAAAACCCTTGGCCTTGCCCGACACTCCTACGTAGAACTTGTTAAGAATATTAGCCTGCTGTTATATTATCTTCCGCTCTAAGGAGGAGTGACTACAGGCCTTGTAGGCCTCTCTTAGCCAGGTGTCCGTGGCAGCTAGGATCTGGCCCAGCTCCTGGTCCTCGGCCGCTGCTTACTTCTTAGAGGGGAGCCGGTAGGAGCTCTTGATCTCGGCATTTTACAAGCCAGCTAGGTAGGTAGGGAAGCTAGTGTACTCTAGCTAGGGCACCTGTTTAGCCTAGGTAGTCTCTACCTCCTCTACTTTACTAGTAGCGCTAGCTATATCCTTCTAAACAGCTTTAATATTGTGTTCTAGGTTGTAAAAGAGAGACTACTCTTTTGTAGTTAGGGATCTAAGCTCTACTCCTTCTACTTGTCCTTCTTCTCCTGCTCCCTTCCCCTCCTTAGGCTGTACTACTATAATAAAGTAGTAGATATGTCCTTTAGCCGTGAAGTAGGTCTGTAGCTAACACTCTCTCTAGAGGGGGCTACTCTTATACTCTCTTGCTCTCCTCTAGTAGGTGGCAGCCACATACTTCTACATCTCCCTCAGGTAGTAGGTCCGGTAGGCACATGCTAGCTAGAGGCAGTCAAAACTATTATAGCTAGCTAGGTAGGCAATAGGCCAACAGCTCTTCGTAAGCTGCTGCTGGTACTGTACTAGCTCCTCTACAGTCCTAAGGTTGTAACTACTTAGTAGGTAGATGGCTGCCTAGAGCGCCTAGCTCTTGAGCTGGTGTAGTGTCGCACGCAGATGGCGCTCCTGGCTCGGCTTCCCTGGGAGGATGCAGGACTAGCAGCGCTAGCAAATAGCGACCTTGTGCGTCGTGTCGTACGAGAACATCTAGTCTTACGTATCTCTTAGGCTCTAAGGGACGTGATAAGGACAGTAGAGTCGTGGGAAATGTCAATTCTAAAAGTGGTGGTTGACCGGAATGGTGTTTCACTAGAAAGCGCTAAGTCAGCCGCCAAGCCGCGCGCAAATTTTCTGGTGTTTCGCCGAAACACCAGCGACTAATAACTGGTAGGCGGGTCCATAGGGATGTAGTAGTAGTAGTAGTAGTAGTAGTAGTAGTAGTAGTAGTAGTAGTAGTAGTAGTAGTAGTAGTAGTAGTAGTAGTAGTAGTAGTAGTAGTAGTAGTAGTAGCGTAGTAGTAGCGTAGTTTCGAATGCAAGTCGTAAGTCTAGACAAAGATATATTTCTCATTGAGGTAAATCAATAGATGGTGATTGAAAACCATGTCATATCATCAAACTGTATGCAACCAATGCCGACTGGAAACCCACATGCCAGCGCGTTCCTTCCACTATTACTTTCTATCCCTGACTTCACCAACCTTGATCCATCTCAGCCCCACGCTCTCAGGTTCGACCATCTCATGTAGCATATGGCCTTCATGGTCTACAATCAAACTTTTACTCCAAGCTCTCTTTCTCGCCTGTGCTGCGGTCTCACCATCTACGGTTTCCGGCTCGACTCTCCAACTTTTGAAGAGAACTGCCAGGGCAGCAACCAATTCCACTTGAGCAAATCTCTTGCCTGGACAGACTCGCTGACCCCACGCAAAGGGCATAAAATGTTCAGAGGTCTCCGCTGCGAGAACCTCATTCTCATAGAGTTGAGTGGAAACGGTGTTCGTGTCCTTTTCAAAACTGATGAATTGGCGTGGATTCCACTTCAAAGGGTCCGATCCCCAATATAAGGGATGCGTATGAAGAGCTGGCAGAGAACAGTGAACTGATGTACCGGCGGGAATTGTGTACATAGTACCATTGACTTTGAGGGTTTGTACTGTTGTGTTGGTAGTTTTTACGAGTTGAGAAAGTGGGTGACATATTCGGAGTGACTCGAACTGAAAATATTAGCATACGTTTGAGAAGAGGGGAAGAAAGATACTCACAACTACAGCACCGCAACGTTTCAATTTAGAAAGGTTCTGGTATTTCCACGATGCGTCGATCTCCTCAGGTAAATAATGATTTATTTCCTCCGAGATCCAGTCCTGGGTTTCCGGGTTCGCAGAAAGATGTAAAAGCAGGTTTGCAAGAGCGATAGCAGTGGTATCGTTTCCCGCAAACGCATATACGAAGAGATTGCTCAAAATTTCTTCCTCTGTGAGTGTGATCTTTCTACTTGGTCTTTCCTTGTCCGTAGCGGATTCCTGGATAGGCTGGTCCTCTTCGCATGCTCGAACCAAGCGTGCTACCAGATGTTGATTGTTGCCTTTCCCCTCTTGCATAAAATTTCTTTCCTCATTTATCAATCCATGAATATAAGAACGGAACGTGTCCATGGCGGTTGCGGCCTGCTTCCACGAGTCTGGGATCCACCAGGCTTTCAACCCCTCCTCACCGAAAATAAAGATCTGGATGATGGATGAGAGTATGGTTGACAACGAATCCCGGTATTGATATGAAGTGTCACCAGCATGTTTCTCAGTTCTGATTTCCGCATTACCTTCAAAGTCATAGACTTTGTTAAACAGCGCAGCAGCGAGAACATTCAAAGTAAAAACTTTGGTATCCTTGTGTGTTGACCGAACAGGCTGGACTGATCGTTGCGTCCAATATTGTAACATCCCGATCCCCTGCTTCAAAGACTGCTCCCAGACTACCTCGTTGTTTTTTTCCGTGAATGTGACGCCAGTCATTTTCCGATGTTGCTGCCACTCTTGATCATCGGTGGTGGACAGATTTTTGCCGTAGACATTTAAAACAGCCATCTCTTCCATATTTCGTCGGAAATCAGTGCGTCTCTGCAGAATTTCGTAGATGGTACCCGCATTGGATACGCACAGCTGAACACCGCCGGGATGGACCACCATAAATGCATCCCCGTAGTCGACGTGGATTTTGGCTCGTTCGTTGGCTTCCCAGCCGTATGAGTAAATCCGCTTGAGATTTTCCGTTGCAATTCCAAGCCGAGTACAAAGACGAACGAAAGAACTGCCGTACAGCAGCCAAAATGGGTTGATTGGCGATATCCAACGAACAACGTATGGCAAACCACTTGCTTGAGCTTTGGCACGATTGTGCGCTAGAGCCTGAGCTGTCCAAACAAATAAGGCGGTCGGGAAGGCCAGAATGGTAACGAGCACTGTCAACAGAGCCATGATGATACAGAGATCCCCCGAGGTGATGTGAGTCTCAGTTGGAATTCACAAAGCTCACATGGATTTTGGGTGAAGTGATGTGAAGGTAGAGAGAGACGTGAAGCTTGCTATCAATTGTTTTGATTACGGCTAATAAGGAAAACAACAAGCCAATAGTTGCATGTGCCATTGTTGGAACCAACAGAGTGTAACGGAGCCTTGGGGGGTTCTAGGATTAACACCAGGTGAGGTTGTGTCAACCAAAGCAGTCACCGGCGGGGCAGTTCCGCAGCCGCGCCGGATTATGCACGTCATTAAAACCCCTGTGTTTGAAGTTCACCGTACTGATAGGTGAGGTACAGTACGGACATGCCACTGTCGGCATGTGGAGCCTTTTAATGAGAATATGATTCAATTTAGCCTGGGGAAATTGAACATGAAGGACATAGGATGCCACTAGCGCTTAATGATTATCTACTCGCATAGTACATACACCACTTTCACTAGAGTTGCGGTGCTTATTGGGTAATGGGAAGATGGACGAAAAAAAGGAAACTGCTGAGAGAGTCTCAGTTTCTGCCGCGGAGGAGAAAATGGTTGTAGAAAACATCGTTGAGGATGGCTCTGTGCAAGATATCGACACTTCCCATTTTCTCACTGGATGGAGGTTGGCAGTTGTGACCATCTCTCTTGCTCTGGGTATGTTCTTGACTGGTGTTGATAGCAGCATTATCGGTGTCGCAACTCCTGGAATTACGACCTCATTCAGGGCTATCGACGATCTCGCTTGGTACGGTTCTGGATACATGCTTCCTCATACTGTACTTCAACCTATTCTGGGATCTTTTTACAAATCTTTTAACGTCAGATACATATACCTAGTCTCCATTGTCATTTTTGAAGTTGGATCTTGTATCTGTGCAGCAGCCCCGAATTCTACGAGTTTCATTATTGGAAGAGTCATTGCGGGATGTGGCGCTGCGGGGCTCCTTCAAGGAACTCTAGCCATAGTGGGTTTCTCTGTTCCAAAACAGAAGGTTCCCCTATACTATGGTTACGTTCTCAGTGTTCAGGGAATTAGTGCATGCACAGCTCCCATATTTGGTGGAATCTTCACTGACAAGATTACATGGCGGTGGTGTTTTTGGATGTGAGTACTTGCACATGGACTTCGGAGAGAAAGCTAACCGTGTCAGCAATGTCCCAATAGGTGGTGTTGCGTTAGTTATGGTAATGCTGTTCGTCAAGCCAAAGAGAGCAAATGAAGCAATGAGGTTGCTGAGTCCTCTCCAGCGCCTGAAACGTATGGATTGGATTGGCACAACCATTTTCCTCGGTGCCTTTACTTGCTTATTTTTGGCTTTACAATGGGGTGGGCAGACAAAGCCATGGGGCTCGTCGCAAGTCATCGGACTGTTTGTGGGATTTGGACTACTACTGGGGGCTTTTGCATACAGCCAGAACTTCACGGGCGAAGATTCTCTCCTTCCTCGGCGAATTCTGAAGCAGCGGACAGTTTTGTTTGGCACTATTTATCTCATCCTCTTTGGGCTTCAGATGGCAGTGGTAAGTCCCAACCTAATTTTCACTCCATGCTTTGAACTAACGGGAGTAGTATTTGCAATATGTACCAATCTATTTCCAGGCAATTCGTGGCACCTCTGCTCTAAATAGTGGGGTAAGAATGATCGCTCTGGATGCTGCAAGAGTGCTTTTTATCATTATCTCTGGTATTCTTGTGACCAAATTTGGTTATTATGTGAGTGCTCTCTTGCTTCAAGAATGTCTTTTGCTCACAACTGATATCACTTGAGATGCCATATATGGTCGCTGGAACAGCCCTTAGTGCAGTCGCGGCAGGTCTGTTGACGATGCTTAATCTAAGCACGCCAACTTCATATTCAACCGCTTTCATGTTTCTTGCAGGAGCTGGTGCTGGTATTGGAGGCAACCAGCCGTTTACAGCACTACAAGCGGCCTTGAGGTTAGCCAATACAAATATCAAGGATTTGAACACACACTGACGCTGCACAGAGAAGAAGATTTGTCGACTGGAAATGGACTGACCGTATTCGGATTACAACTTGGCACGTAAGTATAGGGTTATGACTAGTGAACACTTGAAAACTTTACTTACTCCAATCTAGTGCTCTTGCGTTCGCCATAAGTCAACCAGTCTTTCTTACAAAAATATTTGATCTATTATCCCGAAATCAACTGACCTCCCATCTGCCTCGATCCGCCATCATTGCCGCAGGCGCCACGCATCTAGACACACTAATTGATGGCCCAGAGTCTCTTCTTGTTCTGAAGAGCGCATACAGTGCCGGTATCAGGGACACGATGATCGTTGCTCTCGTTGCGATTTGCTTATCGCATCTTTGCATTCCAGCCATGGAATGGCTGAAACTCGAAAACGCCCAGAATCCCGAGAAGAGGGAAGGCAAGGAGGCGAGCAATCCTTGATTTTGAAGATATCATCCCTCACTGCTTTTGATTCGAATTTTCGAATTTTTTCCCCTTGCGGCAGTGAAGCAACTCAGTTATATTGAAACCAGTGTGCACCAATGGGCAAATATCTCTGCTGAGTTTATGTATATATATATATATATACCACATATATCTGATCCCGCTTCAGAGTCACAGAAAGGAATCTTACAAGCGTTTTGTGACATTCGTATCTATGTCGTCGATCAGGCAAACAGCATCACGAGCTCCGCTAAATGGCGTCAGAATTGTAATAAAGAAGTAACGTAGATATAATGAAGGTGAAGGTGAAGGGGAATGGGAAGAAAGCCAAAGAAGCTTAGAGCGGCTTGAATCCCGAATTCCAATCTGCCATGAATCTCCTCTCTTGAACATGCGACCATGTGTGAGAACACCTTTCCGAGTTGTATTTCTATGATCGCAGGAGAAAGGAAGCACTTGAGGGCGGGCTCAAGCTCAACTCGACATCTGCTAACCAAAGTAAGTCTCATTTCCTTCTGCCAAGGGGATTTCTTCAAGGGTACGAGTAGAATTAAAGCAGTAGTCCCAGAGTGAGATGCTCAACGGCCTGCCCCTTCCCGTTTTCACACTCTCCATCATAAAGCCCGTCTCGTCAAAGTTGTAGATATCTTCATCTTGGATGCCATATTTAGCAGTTATATTTTGAACTAGTCGGAACCACGTAGAAATAGTTTCAAGGTCTTCGCATTGGGCCCTCTGGTAATCGTACTTCCGATGAAGGCACTTTTTCAAGGCTTCTTGTCGCTTTATAAAGTTGGAAGCCCAGCTCTTGTCAACAGGTGCTGCGTCGCGGTCATGGAGTAGCCGATTCTCCATATCTGTTACACTAGCAAGTCTAGGAGGAAATGCGCGTGCATCGAGGTCGAGGATATATTGAACTACTACCGACTCCTCCAGATCTGTAAGCTTTCGAGATTTAGGCGTAGAATCGCGTCGTGAAGGTTGACCATGGCGTCGGCGACCTAGTGTGCTATGATCGACCCCATAGATTACAGCAGCGGCTCTAGCGCTTAAATCACGGTCCCGATCAATAGCCTGACTAGCTAGGAGGATATTTCTTTCGTCGCGTTTTCTTTGCATCGCTGGTTGTGGTAGTATTTGAGTTTTAGTTGGGGTGACGCGTCTGGTGCGATTCCGTGTTGCATTCACTTGTGTGTTGCACTCGCTTGTGGATGACGTTACTGTACCACCTAATTATTAAACCATCAATATCAACAATATACGATTTAATGACTCGTGCACCAAAAACCCCAGTTTTTCTCAAAATGAAGCTATTCCCACATTCTATATCATACTCTCCTGTCACTTTTTGGAAGGAGAGAAAGGCATATATACCCTTTTCTCACCAAAGGTAAAGAATAAATTATACCTAATAGAATTTACTAGTTTAAGCTATTATAGATATTAAATAGACGTTTTTGTCGCTATATTAGTCCTTGGTGTTGTTGGATTCCAGAAAAAGTAAGGTGGGTGAAAAAGCTGTATAAAAGCTTGAATTTGAGCGTCATCGAATACCATGGTAATACCATAGTATTAATTTAAAGACTTCTGAGATTGGTAGTGAGTATATTTAATATTTCTGAGATTTATGCAGTATAAATAGTACGTATTAAAGTGGGTTTACAACCGTAACTTATGGTGGTACAATAATCCAAATACTACTGCATTCACTGTTCAAGATCGTAAGTTCCTCTTAAAAAAAAGGGAAATAAACACATGACGCCCTAATACGAACAGAAATGCGAGACCTCAATAGCAACACAATTACAAATCTTGGAATTGAGGAGAAGAGTGGTAAAGTATAACTTCTTGTAGAATAATATCAATGCTACTCATTCTCTTGGTAGCCGGAGTTTTAACATCGGGGAAGCTCCTGAAGCTACTTAGCTGCAACTTTCAGTTCGTCAATACTGATATATCCAAAGCAATTACCCATGGTCAGGCCGCAAACAACACTTTCTAAGAAAAATCTTAAAGTCTCATGCGTAACTATCGACTCAAGAGCTGGCTCACAAATTCTCAATCGAACATTTTACTGGTTAACGGAAATGGCGCGAGGGAGAAAATGTCCCACTTGACACAGACCTGCGGAAGGCTTGTTAAATCACTGGAATTATTCGATGGTGGAATCGCATCATCATTCTTTCGTGGCATGCATGGCGGACTAGAAGAAGACAAAGCTGTACCACCCATGTTAGCACAACTAATACATCAACTACTAAAGGCGTTTCCAATTTCGACCTAGACTTTGTGAGGGCCGAACTCAAGCAACGTTATATCAAAACACGCAAGCTCAATGCACTTTGCTTCGTTTTTGATGGGCTCGTGCGTCAATTGCCCGAGGAGCAAATTTATTTTGTATCATTGATGGAATCGCATTTTACGAATATGGAAATTGAAACTTCGCCTGCTCGGAAGCCATGAGATCGGTAGTTTCTTTAGCTGAAGATTGCAGTTCTGTTTTTAAGCTTCTGTTTACCAGCGCCACCAAATCCATATCGATTAACAGTCTTATTGAAAAAAGAGATATCCTCAACCTGAAAATAGGCGCGAACAACAACGACCGAGGACTAAATATTCGCAGCGAGTCGAGAGAAGTTCTAGTAGCATGAAGAGTCATTCAAGGTAGAGAAGGGCACAGAAACAGCTGGCAGATACATGGTCAGATTCAAGTAGTGGGGAAGACGTAGGAGGTACAAGTAGTAGTGAGAGCTCTACGGAAGATTATTGAGCATATCGGTGCTGAGTTGGTCTTTGGGAATCTTGGTAGTCGTGTGCAAATTGAATCTTTCTTTTCAGACTGTAGCTGCGAGCGGAACACTTGAATGTTCTCAGACTTCTACTGAGCGATCTCTACTCCAATAATTGCTTTACCTCTTGAGGAAAGTTCCTCACAACCGTTTCAACCAAATTATCTTGCCCCGTACTAAACATAAGATTCCTTTGCTCCGAATTCACAACCAATCTCACCAACTCCTCAAAGAAGTCGGTAAATTCTACATGTCCTCTCACACACCACCCGAGGATCACTCCATCCCAGTTTCTTCCATCCAAGATTTCCTTCAGGGTTTCAAGGGTACTTGTAACATTGTTCGGATCTGGGTCGTAGCCGATATTTTCGAACAAGTCCCGGATGCCATCCCCCTTCTCCAAGGCCCAATCAGTTGCGATTACCGTGGCAATAGGCACACCCGAGAGATGTTTGCTTATGCCGAGGATGAGGATAGTTTTGCGTGGTTTGTTCAGAGCTGGCATGGTGGTGATGACTAGTTAAACGACGGAGTTAGAGCTGATTCAATCCAGTCTTTTCAACTGCACTTACAAATGTGTTTATTTTTTTTATTGTGTAATGTTGAGATATGACAATCATGGTGAGTTTCACGTGTTTTGATATACAAAAAGTTCAAATCCGCATGCCTAAGGTGTTCGATGATCGGTAATCATCGGATTTTAGGTCGCTTGAAGACCGAAAGATTTATAAGTTACATAAGTGAGATCGAATTCTTGTCTGAAAAGGGAAATGTGCGTAAGTGGCACTTGAGCCTGTCTGTGGAGATCATCCGGCAAAATTTTCAGATAACCACAAGGGTCGTCAATTCTGCTGTTTCAATAAGCTCCCCTCTCTGATCCACAAACCCGATATCGCTTGAGATTATCAAAGAAGCTATACATTCAAAATATTCAGGAAATTCCGGGGATTATTTTAGAACGAGAAATATCAGCAGCTTTATCCTATCTTGCTAAATGAGACTCGTTCGTAGGCATACGACCGAAGTCGTGGGTTTGGTCTGGACTCTAGCTTGGGCCCTTGAAGTCCAGTAGGCAATCCGATTCCATCGCCCATCTCATCCGCATTTATGTGTTCCTTTTCTTCCGTCATTCTCTCGATTTCCCATGTTCCCCGAAAAACTGGTTGTAGAGTGCGCTTTTCATTTTCATCCATAGCGCTTTGGGGATACCATGAAACCTCGACGAGGGGAGGCATAGCACGAGGACGGGCTCGAAATTTTAGCCAATAGAAAGTACTCTTATCTTCTCCACTTTTATTTCATAAATGAAGGTGAGGTAATTTTGACATTTTCTGTACTCTATCATACGATAGTTTCGCTACTGGGTGTGTTCTGAGAGAGAGACTTTGTTCCTTATCACCCAGAGAAGACATCTGCCAATTCTAACAACTCGTCCCACCTTCCATCCTTCTGTACACAAATTCCACCCTCTCCGGTCCCGGCTACAACTTTGTAATTATCAATTTTGGTTGTTCCATAAACATAATCTCGCTCATCCCCCACGAGAGCAACAAGATCACGAATCCAGTCTTTCATGAGGGTCTCCTCGGTTGCAGTGGGCTTATGGGTAACAGAATAGCTAAGTGTGTCAGTTTTATTCTTGCAAGAGAGGGAAATATAGTGACATACTTCCAGAATGGCTTATCCATGGCATGTGCTACTCCAAAACTCATTGGGGCTACCTTCTCATCAATAAACGAGAGGCGGTATGCAATTCTATACCGCCATATATCTTCCACTGAAACCCCATGCTGAAACAAATTGTTTGCCAGAAACCTTGTTGGCGCTCTTACTTGGCCATCCGAAACAATCTTTCCGTACACCGCCATCCATTCTTCTTTCTTTGAACTGCCTGAAGGCAATTGGTACCGTTGCAAAACCCGATCCGTCGTTGCTGGTGCATAATAATTTGATATCTGTAAGTGAAGAGATTCGAAATTTGCCTCTGGTCCATTCGTAACTGCATACAAAGTTTCCTCATTCTCAACTTCACCCACGAGGAGTTTGAACCCTCTAGATTTGAATTTTGATGCAAATTCACCACTCCGGTGATATTCGATGACGCCAGGTTGAATGAAAGAAGAGTCCGTGATCGGTCGAAAGGTGTGATGCTTTAATTTCATAATCATGGCCGCGAGAGTTATAGCATCAATTTTCCGCAGCTGGGACAGTTTCTCTGAATGTGATGAATCTTTAGCAATGGCAAATTTCGAACAAAGCTCATCAAATTGCTCCTGGCATTCTTCGGAAGTTTTTGGTTGGGCTGGGATGGCGTTGGAAATCATGACAAGCCTGTGAAAAGCTGGAGTGACTGTGGGGTTTTGGAATTCATACAAGGCATGTGTATGTACTGCAAAAGCACCAGCACTTCTACCTGCTAGAGTCACGTTTTTGGGATCACCCCCAAAGTAGGTGATGTTTTCTTGTACCCATTCAATGGCGAGGCGTTGATCCCATAAACCGTAGTTACCGGACTCGCTAGTTTCGGACTCGGCTTGCAAAGCATCTCCAGCCAAGAATCCAAATAGATTGAGCCGATATCCAATGGCGACAACAATGGCGTTGAGTCCACCTGAGGAGATGAGCTCGGTTGGGTCCATTCCAAGTTCATGACTTGGATCACCCATTTGAAACCTATTTTGATTATTATAAAGAGGTCAGATATTTAGTAGAAATTGTGCTTACCAGCCGCCATGTAACCACAGCATCACTGGCCACTTCTTGTTCATATTTTCTGCGGTTGGGACTGGTGTCCAGATGTTCAAACGTAAGCAATCCTCTCCGAATAGTTCTTCTGGAAGAGTTCCCTTTTTTGCCGACGTGTAATTGGAAGCTTGATTGCAGATCGGCCCAAACTCGGTCGCATCAAAAGGTTGTCCGTCCTGTAAAGTATAACTGTGATTTTCGGGGAGTGGTCTTGGTTTACGCCAACGGTGGTCTCCAGTTGGTGGGAGAGCATATGGAACTCCTGCGTAGCGACATGCCTTGGAATCATACTGAACTCCATTGATGGTTCCTTTGGTGCCAAGATCGAGTTGTCTTTCAGTGACTTGGTATGAAATTGTGTTTCCCATGTTTTCGGAAATATGCGTAAGTTGCTGCAGGAAAAGAAGTTTAGGGGCGTCGCGGAGCTTGTTGTGATAAGAAGACCTTTTCTATAGCCCGGACGACAAATTACACGAAGGAACGCAGAATGATGCAAGAGTCATGCTGGGAGATCTCCATGAAAGTGGATGGGCTCAGAGGCCAACCAATTCTCCAGTTTACCGACATCTCGAGACGACCGGAGCCCCCACCTTTGAAATTATCAAAACTGGGGCACTATCTCCACATTAGAGTTGGATTTCGCCGCGATAGATCGTTTAAATGGCTGGTAAGTTGCCCTAGCATGATCCCTAGATCCGTTCCCAGAAGCTTAGTTATTATTATCCAAGCTTTGGAACTGAAACAATTTGAATGAATATTGGGTGTATACTAAATACTGACTCGGAGCAACAAGAGCCATCAAATATTGCTGTCACTGTGTACTCAAATTATTCGCGAATATTTCAAACACCAAGAAGAACTTGTCGTACCAATGGCATTGTAATGGCCCTCCCGTCTGTCTTCTGGATAGCAGAAATCCGTTTCAGCGCCTCGCAGAACCTTTTTTCTGTGATTCTTGAATATAACCATTCTTGGTGTATCATATCCGTAGTCTCCATAGCTGCAATGAACAAAGACCATTGAAACTCATAAACTGGTTGCTGAGTTCCCATTGGGCAGATATATCGAGCGAACTTCAACAATTCCGAGAGGTATTTTGTCGATTCCGGATAATCTTGGGAGCCGAAGGCGGTACTGACCCTGAGAAGATATATCCTCAATGCGTAAAGCATCGTGGCTGAATTTGCGCAATTCAATTTCAAGGCCGGTTGAAGAGTCATGGCTGAGGAGCCGTAGTAAAATACAGCCGAATATTTCTGTGAAAGGTTTTAGTAAGTGGTCTACAGGTGTAATTCCAGTCGTTGCAGAAATCGACAACATTACCCGAAAATGTTTGCAAAATCAAGAACTGAAACCTCCAATTCGTTCAAACTGTCTCGGACAATAATTGAAATTGTCTGAAATTGACTGGAATAATGAGGAGAAAACAGGTGTTTACAATGCAGTGCCTTAATTCTCAGCTGGAGGACAACTTACCACTTCTATCAAGTCTAGTTGGGTGTTAAGCTCTTTCCACCTAGTTTCGTCCACTTTCTCTTGGAAGTCACAACAAACATCGCTCGTATTTGCAAAGACTATCAGCATTTCGGACATCATGTCCACTGGAAGACAACTTTCGATGTCTCTGATGCTCTGGCTAATTGGATATCGAGCGCCCCAATTCAGTTGTAAAGCAAGGCGGGAATCAGATAGAATGGTAGTCAGGTCGTTTGGATGTTCTTGAAAAAGATGGATCATACTTGGTGAACTGCCGAGGAAGGTGCATTGCGAATCTAATTTTATAAGCCACATGATGAGTCGAGAAACAAAACTTCGTTCCGCTCTTCTGTCCTGGCCGTCAGAAGGTGAAAATGATGCATTGGCGAGACTGTGTTGTTTTATATAATCAGATGTGGTCAAGCTTAAGCGGTCTAACTTTGCCTTGCTGAAGAACCTCTGTCCCGACATGTATACATATATACAATAAAAGCTTCCCAGTCGTGAGATATGCGTGGAAAAGCTGTCGTCTTCAAGTGGTTTCATGATTTCTTGCGTTCCACTTTCATAATGCGTGAGGGCAGCCACCTGCAACTGCTGTGAGTTGGGAAAGTGAAGAGCCATGTCGGCCAGCGAAATGGCAATTATAAAATGGAGAAGCATCTCCGATTTCTGCAAAGCGTGTCGCAATAGGAGGGCAGGAGTTGACCATTCTGGGTCCCGGGTGGTTTGTGAAAGGGAAAATGCTGTTCGAAAGTGATCAAGAGCTCGTTGGTCGTCGTCATTGAGAGTTATTCCACATTCTTGCGTCACGCTTTTGGAAAGTTCTTGGATTGTTTGGAAGGGAGACCAACGGTCAATTCCACCATCCTGTAGCACATTAGGAAGTCTTGGAAACGGGAGCGATAGTCCGGCAGTATGATTCAAGGCACCGTTTGGTTCCGGAAGAGGAAATGACTGTACTGATGAAATGTCGTAGGGATCCAATATTGAGATATCAAAGTTGAAAGATGAATTGCTACCAGTGGACGACGGAGCTATGTTTGCAGCAGAAGCTATTGATTGGTCATACCTAAAGGCATCTGGAGAATGGATCCGTTGCATCGTGTCTAGCTGTCCGGAAAGTTGGTCGGAAGGTGAAGTCGTAGGTGGTGACCGTGGTGATGACTTTTGCAATAGCGGTATCGACTGCTGAGGAATCCGAGGTTGATCTCGAACTCTCTCCCTCGGGATGATACGAGAGTGGGCTTGGTGACAGACGAGTTTCAGACGTATACACCTTCCACAAGAAGGGACGCTCTCGTCGCACTTCACCTTTTTAGAACGACAAGTCAAGCATCCTGTAAGGTGTTAGCGAAAGGCGTACAGTCATTATTATGTCTTAGGATTATCAAGTATTTTCTGAAAACATTTCGAACAATCAAGACTTCCAATCACCTATTCTTCCAACCCTTTGGGGGAATTTGCCCCATTACCCAACAGTGTTTGGATTAATAGAGTAGGCACCAAAGCATACCTGATTTTGATCTCCCGGTGAGTTTTCCGGTTGTCCCGCGGCGCACAGACCCAGATGGCGATTGACTGTTCTTCATTGTCCTTGGATTTCATGAAAAAATATTGGTATTGGCGAAGCACATTCTTGTATACTTGCTATAGGCAACCCAGACATCTGTCTGATCCGATGGTGTTGTGGAGTCGTCGGATACGTGGGATACATCAAAAGATAAACAAGGTGGAGAAAGGCCTGGACACGTGGGTATACCTCGGCTAAATCCCCTGGGTCGCGGTGGAGTCGTCGCGGACAAAAAATAAAATAAAAGTGGCATCACTTGACTCCCCAGATTCAAAACTGTTCAAGAGGATTTGACCATGCATGTTTGTTCTTGTAGAAAGACAGAGTTGCTTGGTATTCTGGGTCCAAGGGCAATGAATTCCAGTCTGCCAGATTTTATGATCCTTTCTACGAAGTTTGTTCCACAAAATCCCCGTTTCAATTTCCCCGGAAGTTGGCCGCATTTGATGGACGGGTGGTTGCAGGGGAAAGGGCCAAGGATTTCGTCGCCTTTTTCAACGAGTGAAAGCTCTTTGTTACCGATGAGAGGGGAGAAAAAAGGGGCATCGATATCCCCTCAATTACCAACATCGGGGTTCTTATCATTTATCATTTATCCGACAAGTCCATTGTGTATTGTGACATTTGTCATGCTCTGGTCGGCAAGAAATATCAAGGACATGTCTTCCATAAATTCCTTCCTCCATCCGCCATTGAACATCAACACTTCAACATGGCTTCTTCAATCAACAAGAAAAGTGCCAGCGGCCAGGAACTCAGCATGGATCTCAAACCCCTTGACTCTCCAGCACAAACCCAGGATGCGGAAGATGTGGCGACTGGTGAGGTCTTCATTGAAGAAGAAAAGGCACTTTTACGAAAGATTGATTGGCAGTATGACTTCTTCCCCTTTCATTGAGAAGAATCAGCTAACACGTTCCAAGTTTGATGCCTCTCATGACTTGTTCATATTTTCTGCAATTTCTTGACAAGAGCAGTCTGAATTATGCTTCAATCATGGGTATTATCAAAGATACCCATTTAGCTGGCCAACAATACTCGTGGCTAGGTAGTTCTTTCTATTTCGGTTACCTGGTCGCAAACTACCCCGCATCACTGGGATTCATCAAATTTCCACTTGCAAAGTTTTTGGCGGCATCGATGTGAGTCATCCTCTTTCTACACAATTGATGGATCAATTTTTAAATGATGATAGTGTTGTGTGGGCAGTTGTTTTAGGTTGTCACGGTGCTGCTCAGAGTTTCACTGGATTGGTAGTTCTTCGCGTATTGTTAGGAGTAACCGAATCCACCGTGAGCCCGGGTTTCAATCTCCTCACTGGAATATGGTACAAGCAATCAGAGCACGCATGGAGACACGGTCTCTGGTTCGTGGGAAATGGTATTGCAAACACCTTTGGCGGTCTGTTAGCCTATGGAATTGCCCATATTGATCACAGCCTTGCGACATGGAGAGTAAGTTGACATGCGTACTTCTTCGACAATTTTATTTCTGACACAAAAAAATAGTGGCTCTTCATCATTTTTGGACTTATCACATTTAGTTGGGGGGTCTTTCTTTATTTCATGTTGCCCGACGCTCCATTAACGGCGAGCTTTCTCAATTCTCGTGAACGCGAAATTGCCGACCGTCGACCACAAAAGACATTGCATAGTTACAAAACTAATGAGTGGTCACGAGATCAATGTATCGAAGCACTCAAAGATCCTAAGACTTGGTTTCTGGCCTCACAAATATGCATTGTTTCCATCAGTAATGGAATCGTCTCGAACGTATGTTCATGTCCACGTCTCCCTTGTCCACCCAAACTGACCACGCATTTAGTTCGGTTCCCTCATCGTTAAGTCTTTCGGATACAACGAACTCGATACCATTCTACTACAGATGCCTTCCGGTGCCTTTCAAATCGTCTCGGTTCTTACAGCTACTTACTTGGCATCCCGTCTTCGAAAGTCACGCTGCATAATCATCATCGTCGGTTACGTCTTTGCATTGCTCGGTATCCTGCTTGTCAAACTTCTACCATCTAGCAACAGAATTGGACGTCTTTTCGGATACTGGTTGATGATTGTTTATTCTTCCGCGTTTCCTCTCATGCTATCCCTAATATCTTCCAACACAGCGGGGTATACGAAAAAGACAACAGTAAATGCTATCTTCTTCATCGGATACTGCGTGGGAAATATTGGTGGGCCTCAACTATTTCACTCAAACGAGGCACCCACGTATCATGTAAGTCATTTCCCACTTCTGTTCATCTTGCAACAATGTCTAACATTTTGCAGACCGCATACAATGGTGCGTTGAGTTGCCTATGCATAGCAATCGTTATCGTCATATCGCTTCGCCAATACATGGACTGGGAAAATAAACGCCGAGATCGTGAGCAGGGAGTTTTCATTGATCCTGAGCCCAGAGACGAGAGTGCAGAAACTGAAGACAGTGGTTTGAACCTCCAGACAGAAA
The DNA here is from genome assembly GCA_001414355.1 of Hymenoscyphus salicellus. Taxonomy (NCBI): domain Eukaryota; kingdom Fungi; phylum Ascomycota; class Leotiomycetes; order Helotiales; family Helotiaceae; genus Hymenoscyphus; species Hymenoscyphus salicellus. Next base: position 17,762 of record LLCD01000116.1, read on the forward strand.
GAAATGCGATGACTGACTGGGAGAATCCACAATTTCGTTATTATTTGTAAAACGTCTTTCAGTATTTAATAATCAGAACTTCAGCGTTGCTACACATATAAATTGGTTCACCTTCGGTCCGCTCGTTTGACCCACTACACTTAACCAATTTTTCGAAAAAGTACCTGCTGCAACGGATCTGGCATCACTCCGCCGTTGCTGTAGATATTCTTGGGCCTCATAGTTTGTCCCTCCGGGAACTTGATCTCAAAGTCCACAAGCAAAGAACCGATAATAAGCTTGTTCATAGCACTTGCAAACCATCTTCCTGGACATGTAAGTCTCCCACTTCCCCAAGCAAGATTTCCTGGCTCAATTCCTGTGAACTCATCAAGTGGCTGGGTCTCGTTCGACTTCGTCGACTTGAAAAAGCGATATCCATTAAATGTCGTTGGGCTCTCGTAATATGCCGGGTCCTGAGCCATCGCTTCCGCGGCCATATTGATGAAAGTTCCTTTTGGTAGAACAGATCCATCGGAGAGGCTTATAGGTGAGATCACAACCCGATTGAAGGCAACTTGTCTGGTCGGTATAGAGAGACGAGGGATAAATGATGGGCATTCCAAAGCTTACGAGCATCAGGCTGATTATGTCTCATGGACTCCTTCATAAAACTGTCCAGATGCGGACGTTGTTTGATGGTGCGATACCCCCAAGAACCTCCATTTTCTTTAAAGGCCGCGTGAGCTTCTGCCCGCAAATCCCCAAAATATTCTGTGTTCTCACATAGATCGTAGATGGTGTGAACAGCTGCCATAGTTGATGTGTGAAGCTAAACTTGTTAGCTCAGGTAAAAATTTGATACAATTAGCACTCACTGCTGCAGAAGTCAAGACCAGCAACTTTAGAACGATTGACATAGGTTCCACTACATCGGATGTTTCAACCAGAAATCCCAAAAGATCATTTTGCGTCTCTTGTAGCTCCTGGCGCTCCTTAATTGCTGGTCTTAAGATTTTCAATGCGTCCGTCAATATTGTATCGATTTCACGTTTTGGTGCTACGAATGGTCGCACAAGTGAACGGAGGCTGCGAGGCCAGGGTCTAAGAGCATTTGCTGTACCTACCACATTTGCCAGATACGCTGAAACAACCTCGAGCCACCTCTGGTCTCGAGCAAGTGGCAAGCCTACGAAAATTCGGGAGGAGATCTGGTATATTTAGCATAGTAGTTTCCAAATGAAACCCTGAAGGACAGTAAGGTTGTGCACTTGTCTGTGCCATTGGCGTTGGAGGGAAAAATTGGGAAGGGGCCAACGTACACTGAGTACTGTGGAGTAAACATATGAATATGCTGGAACTTTCAAAAACTCTGCTCTCTTGTTAGAACGCTGTTAACGTGTAGTATTGGTATCAGACCTTCGGTCGTAGCCGCTGAGAGAAATTGCGACATGGAGCGAGTAAGCTCCTCCGCCATTTGGGGTACAAAGGTAGCTGTTCCAGAAAGTTAGTTGGCGTCTGAATTTTGCAAAGCAATACGAACGGAGTTGTTGGGTCAACTGAACTCTGCACACATCGGAGTGTTGCCGATTTTGCAGAACGATATCAACACCACTGTAGAACCCCAAATGCCTTTCTACCAGCGCAAGCGAGTGACTAAGTTTTGTGTCTGGTAGCATGCGAAGTTTGGGCAGATACTTAGGTGGCAAGATGAGCCGTTCCATGTCCTGAGTTTGAACGATAAACTTTACATCTCCCAACTAAATAACAATAACTCAGTAGTTGAAGGGGGCTTCTAAACGGTGACAAATGCCTGGTGGTAACCTTGGTGGACAAGAATGTGTCCATTCTCGAAAAATTCTCTTTTGCTGGCGGGAAGATTGAAATTTAAAAACCCGGGGTCTCGCCCTATTCTTTTAGCCACGAGCTTCGACCGCCTAAGAAGAAGAATGTTGCACCAGAAAGTAATTGAGGAAATTGTAAGGAGAGCTATTGTTAGAGACATTGCAGAAGTTTCTCGCCAAGAGAGTGAAATCTTTCGACGTTCACAATGCTGTGAGGCTAAATACAGATGCGTATAAAGTGGCTGTTGGTCACTGTTGGAAGGAAGTATCATGATTGGAATGCTCGGCAATTGCCTCTTTCAACCTAAAGTAAAAATGTAAGCAGCATCCTTCCGTAGATATTGAATACAAAACACATTTCTGTTGCTATTCAAGGTACTACTAGACTCGTTCCATGCCGGTGGTGCTCATTCCAGATAGCTTCGTCCATAATAGGCGAGCGCAAGATTCACAACGCGAGACAAACTTCGCATTGATCAATATTAGCACAATCGAAACTTCCAGGACATTCTTTTCCCAAATATCGTTGCCTGGGACTCAATATCTAGAAATACAACGCTGAGTTCATGATTTCGGTGACAGGAAATCATGTCGGTGAAAGAAACAGGATCGTACTCGGTGGACTGGAACAATTTTCTTTCTTTTTCAAGGCTTTAATCGGCTATCCATCAATCCTAAGCTTTTAGAGGTTTCATTGACCTTTGGTTCTACTCTGGTGGGATTGGAACACGCCACTGAGGTAATAGTGCTGAATCAGATCTTCGGGTATATAAGCCCACCAAAATCAGCCCGTCTCAAACAATCTTTACACCTCTTCCTCTAGACATTGTTTTCGCATACTCATAACAATTCCAAAAAAAATGAGATTACTTTCCTCTATTTCTCCTTTCATGAAACAGAACTTGTATCCCTTTGCATACCACCTTCTCGCTAATGGAATTACGAGACCCCCCAAACCAATTTCAATACCCAAAGCCTCTACCCCCCGAAAGACATACAATATCCCATCCACAGATGTCTTAGATGTTCTTTGTCACCCCTTTGAACCAATCATCACAGAGGATATAAACGAACATTTCGTTCAGAAATGGAAATTTCAAGACTCACGAGCTATTGATAAATTTCGCGGGGCTAGTTTCAGTCATTCAACGTGTTTATGTTACCCACGGACGTTGGACGATAGAATCCAGTTTGCATGCCGGTTACTCACCCTGCTATTTCTCATCGATGGTAAGACTCTCCGTTTGAAGATAAAGGAAAATTCCACCATTAACAATTGGGTACAAATATGCTTGACGACATGCATGTCGTTCGACGACGGTAGAGCACTCGATGAACGCCCCCCCCCCCCCCCCCCCCCCCATGCCCATCATGCAAGGGGTTACGCCACCAAACCCAGATATTCCAGCTGAGAAATTTTGCATGAGTATGGGAGGCAATGAGATTGTGCGATCGCCAATTGGCAGACCAAATTCTCCAGTCGATGTTTACATTCATGCGTTCGCAGACCGATCCTAAACAGAAAAGCGATTTTGTTCTCGGTACATATCTTCAATATCGGGAAAAAGACATTGGGCAAGGGTAAGTTGCCTTTCCCAGGAATTCGCTTCAACTCAGCTAATTCCATATTTCTAGTCTATTGTCGACTTTGATGAGATTCGTCATGAAATTGGAACTGAGTGCGGAGGAGCTTGAATTGATTAGGGATGTCGAGCTCAATTGTGCGAGACATGTCGCCGTTGTCAACGACATATTCAGTTGAGATAAAGAAGTAAAGAAGTCTGATACTAGTGAAGAGGAAGGGTCTGTACTTTGCTTGTCGGTGAGAGTTATGATGAAGGAATCTAAGCTCAGTCCCGAGGCTTCAAAGCATGTCCTTTACGAAATGTGCAAGGAATGGGAGCTGGTGCAATTCAACCTCGTAAAAGAGAAGATTCTCCTTGGTCCTGTAGTAGCAGCATACTGCCAAGGATTCGGGGTTCATATGAGTGGAAATGAAGCTTGGAGTCGGAGCACCGATAGGTATGCTTGAGAGAATTTCGGTTCGGGAAGGGCTCCCGTTTCGGAATAACCTGGTGGGGTATCAAATATCTAGGTTCAGATTTAGATTGTAACTTTTCAATTATGAAAATGACATAGATAATTGACCTTTCGTGTGGTTAGGTAGAGAGAAATAATTAGGGGGAGAATAGTAGCGACTACAATGAAGCTCGAGTTGAAAACCATAGTCAGAAGTATTCAGGTACTGCAAAATTGTGAGAATAATTATCCGCAACTGAGTTAAAGTGGGTGTGAGTAAGAATTGTGTGCAGATCATAGCCGTCTGGATTCCGTGGCTTCTAAATCTCTATATGCCGATGATACTAGAACCGAAATTTCTCCCCAACCAATCCCTTGGTCAAAACCCAAAGTCTCTCCGACGTATCAGCATCAGTCGCAGATTCCGGAAGAGGCTTTACTTGGCAGTCCTCAAGATACACATTTCGGGAACCTACAAATCTATTAATACTAATTTCCATACTGCGTGTTTGACAAGAACTTACCCGCAAGCTTCGGATCAAGTGCTGCAACCAAAATAGTGCTGATGCCCTGGGAAACACTTTTCATCTGTATCATTCCGAAAAGCTGTCCAGCACTCTCTTTGGGGATGTGTCGCCAAATATCAGTTTTTATAGCTAATCTCCAATTAATACAATCAAGTTGGGATTGAAAATTGAATAAATTACCTCCTGGATGGACACAGACAGTCGTGGTTCCCTTCTCCAAAATTAATTTCGCTAGTTGCGCCGAGTAAAGCAAAACCGCAGTTTTACTCTGTCCATATGCAATTGTGGGAAGATACCCAAGACCCCACGGAAGTCCATACGACTCGCAAAGCTCCTTCGGGGGGTACTCATCCTCTGGGATTGTTTTACCTTCGAAGTTGTAATCTGCGAACCGAAAGGGTGAAAAGTGGAAACCATTACTGCTTATATTGACAATTCGTGAGTGTCCAGAACGAAGAAGCTTCCCCGTTATGCCGTTTGTGAAGAGAAACAAACCAAGGTAGTTGGTTGCCAGGTGCATTTCGAAGCCATCATCGCTCAGAGTGCGTTCCGGAAAATTCATGACCCCAGCATTATTGATGAGGATGTCGATTTGGTTTTCGCGGTACAAGTTGACCTCCGCGGCTGCTGAACGCATGGAGGCCAAATTGGCGAGGTCGAAGGTGAGAACGCGGGTATTGACCTGTGGATATGATGATTTGATGTCTCTTTCAACTGCTTGTACCTGTCCGGTGGCTCTCCCAGCCAAGATAATGAGTGCTGGAGAATTTGAGGCCAATATCTTAGCTAAGCCGGCACCAAGACCATTTGGACTAGCACCGGTGATTAGAACTGTCTTTCAATTAGTATTCTTCTTCTTACACTCTCAGCAAGAACACGAACTGATTTTCCCTTGAATCTCATCCTCAAACTTTGAGGCAACCTCTTCAACCTGGGTCTTATCTCCGAATTCTGAGTACGTTGTCATAATGGGCAAGCGACTGTGAAGGGAGACTTTCTTCTGTAAAGTTTGGGAGAAAGAAAGTGGTTCTCTTTACATACTATGAGGTTCTGAGAGTGTAGCCAACAATTCCAACATTTCAAACTCCGGTAAACCAACAACCAACCAATCACAGTCACTGTGGGTTCCAATATTTGCATCGGCTCCTTAGTGACCCCGGGGTTAATTACCGGATAATGTATTGTGCATTAGGGTACATTGATCTGTGCATAGAGATGTTACTACTCGAATACGAAGCGAAAGCAAACAAGTATTGTAGTAATACCTGGAAGTGTGCACGTTTCAGAGATGGTATCTGGGAACCAGAACTACTCTGGATGATCGATTTCTTTTCAAATGAGTGGGGAATGATATTTTCTGACCATCAATATCCAGTGTACCTTTTACAAGATTTGTGAATTTCGAAGGCATATTGGAAGGACTCATGATGGTGGATTGTGACCGACATTTAATGGTAAGCTTCACTCTCTCACTACTACAGAGAAAAATCGAAATATCTTTGTCAATAGAAGAATTATAGGTGTAACAATGGAAAGTATAGTATCTCGGTGGTTTGCGAAGCTAGAACTGTTGCTGTCTACGACTTATGACTATTTGTCACTTAGCTTTCCTTCACTTTCCTTTTATAAGTAATAAGTTTTGCCTCTGCTAAACCCTCAATCACACTTCCTTAATTCTCCCAACACCAGAAAGATTTTTGAAGGGGCCAATCTAGTTGCACACGCAAGAAATTCAGCCTCCGCCACCTGATGAAAACAAAATTCATACAGCCACTTGTATTCAAACAGCGCTGGCTTACACCTGCATGCTTGGCCCCCAATTAGCTTAACCTTTCTTGCTGAGCCTCCACCAGTTCAGGTAGCTGATATCGGCATCTCAGGTTGTAATTAGCCTCAGCCAGAAAAAGAAATTCTCGCAGTAATACACGGGCACCCGACCTTCAAAGCATTAACGATATTTTATCTCCTTCTCACGCACAGTTATAAGAAGTTGTGTTTATCCCGATAAGTGCCTATATCTACCCACGGCTAGTGCTTCCCACACCCCCATCGAAGCAGACGTGGGTATAGCTGGCATTGGCGTATTAATTGCAAACTCACCTCTTGGGAACTTTCTCTTTACGCTCACCTTTCATCTAGATATTTATTTGCTCCCTATTATCATCGAGTTTGGCCATAATCCTGTGTATCCATATTCGCGTCTCTCACAATACCATTTTCGCACGATGGAAACCCACCATTAAATCCGCCATTCTAGGTTTCAGCGACCAGCAAATCATCACTGGGCTCGCTTTATAGATCATGGCTTTCGTAAAAATTTGCTCCATATCAGCATATCACTATATGATAGTGACATGCCTGACCTCGATTTCAACGATAACGAATTTCATTACAATCGTCACTATAAACCGTTACCTCAACCCCACTGCACAAGCACAGAAAATAAGATATGTCTCTGTCACCATAAACACATTGGCAGTCGGCGTGACAGCATGTGTCTGTGTATTTGCTTCGAGTTGGCCATACGCTGGTTGTATCTTCATGAGCGAGAATCATGTGCATGCAGATATCGCGAGTCATTGCCATGCCCATTTTGGTGCTGATTGTTTTTACCCTTTGTGTTTGGATTACCTCCAAAGATGAAAATTGGCAAGTGGAGGGGGTAGAAAGGATATTGATCCTCCCCGTGACAATGATCACAGCATTTAGTACAACCTTGGTACTGAAATTTGATTATGGCGGCTGGGTAGGAGGCATCAAAGGTAATGAGAACGAATGGGGGTTTGGACAAATCATATCATTATTGTTGCTTTGAATTCCCATCCTGGGCATGGCAACCACGTTTGGAGGTTTGTTTACTTGCACCTTGAATGTTTAAGTTAATTGCTGATTCAACTCAGAGGCGACGGCAACGCCGCCACCGAGAGATATCCCCCTTGACGGTCAAAGAAGCACATCCACTGCATCGACACAAGATGGTGCCATTATAGAGCGTTCTGTGTGAGTAAAAGGTTGCTCGGTGGTACAGGGGAAAAACAGCTGTTTGATCTTATCTTAATAGCTCTGATGCCCAAATGTAATTGAGATAAAAACCCCGCTTCGAATTGGATGTAGAAGTAAAACTAGAAGAAAACATACAGAGAGACGTACAAACCCCCCGAAGATGATCTCTACAAGTTCTAACGTTATTTTAATAAATGGTTGTTGAGTCTAATGAAGTGTAGAAAAGGCATCTCTGCTCCACCTTGATTCCGATGGCATTTGAGGGGATAGTATTCAAACTGTTTGACGGAATGGTCAAGTTCAAATCCAAAAGATTATCTCATTATCATCTGCATATATAAAAATCATGTCCGTGTATGTTACAAAGTGAGCATTCAAGCAAACCAAATGCATGCCCCTTTACATAGCACCATAAGCGAAAGCAGCCGCAGCACCAGCGACCAACACAGGTGCCTTCGTGATAACAGCCCCACCAGCCCTTGAACTACTAGTACCAGCCCCAACAACAGTAGCACTCGCCCCTGAAATAGTAGTACCCCCAGTCCCAGTAATAGTAGTACTACTCCCATCAACCGCAATCCCACCCGCATTCCCATTCGAAAGTGACTTTGCCGAATCACCAATACAAGTCAACCCCGGAGCAACCTCCGTAGTAATCGCTCGTTTTTGGACTGGTAGAACAGCACGGGCGGTGACCTGAGCGGCATTGGCGGTGCGAATACCGCCATTGCTGGACTCGCGTGCTTCGGATCGAGATGATAGCGATGCGGAGCGGCTTGAGTCCCGAGAGGAGAAGGATGCTGAACGTGAGGAATCTCTGGAGGAGAATGAGGCGCTGAAAGAGGAGACCACGGGGCCGGAGAAGCCGCCGTTCACGCAACAGTAGCTATTGAAGATGCTTCCCCGGCAAGAATCGATTTCTGATTGTCCGAGGACGGGGGACAGGAGGGTGAGGGAGAAGAGTATGAGAGTTGTGGGTTTCATTTTGAGTCTTTGTGGTGGTTGCTTTTTGAGAGTAATGTTTGACTTGATGATGTTAAGAGACAAGAGAAATATAGAAATAAAATGTGACCTTGGAATTGTTGAAACAAAGAGGAGGGTTATATATTCTGTCTCTCGCACGTCCTGTTGGATGAAACTTATTAGTTGAGAATAATGATATCATAAGGCTGTAGTTCTATGTCGTTGTTAGTGATTTACAGCAAGCAACCTTTCCTATTTCGTGCAACACATGTCTATTAGAAGGAAACACATAGCCGCCGGGAATAAAATCATGTCCGCGGTCTGCCGTTATTGACCTCTAATTGGGAAAGATCAACATCCGAGGTCGCGAAATCGCCGAAAGTAGTTTCACTAGACTAGAGCACTAAGTCTAGCGTATAGTCTAAATCAATATCCTCCTCAGGTAATTCGTCGCATTACAAACAATTGCCCTGTACTAAGTGGTTCCCCATACGGAATACGAGCTTTCTGCTTTGTGTGACCCACGGCTAAGGACGCTTGGGGGGACTGACGGAAAGTAGAAGAAGCTAAGAAACAAGACACCACGACTGACCTTGAAATCAACCCAAGCATGATCTCATTCAGACCATTCCTTCTTCCATATCCAGAACATTCCATGAGCCCGCCTGCCACTTGACCAACTCCCAATGATCCCCAATGGACCTAATATGCCATCCCAATCCCACTGAGGGCCCAAAGCATAATCTTTGTGTATTCGCACTTTCCCCTCGGTCGTAATCCACCCAGTGAGATTAAAACCGCCAACCCTATCCACGCCTCTACTCTCCAACTTGATCTTTCCATGCTCATCCACCTCTTCCGTCTGGAAACGGATTCTTCTCATAGGCGGGTCGATAGTAGCACCCATAATATCCATACGCAAGCTGTAATAACCTACCCATTCTCCATCCTCGAGGAAAGAACGAGAAACTACCATAGGAAGTTTTCCATCCGGCGGCAAGTCCGAGAATGGTAATCCAAAATCTAGTATGTCCCTCAAAGGAATTCTGTGCAACTTTGGCGGGACGATCCAACGCGCAGCAGCTCGGAATTTTTGACACATTGCGAGTATCTCGTGGGTGAAGAAAATCGCGAAGGTAGAATAAGGTGATCCAGGATGGTAAAGTTCGTCGTTCAGAAAACCTATGCCCCTCTGTAGCTGCTCTTTCAACTCTAGGAGGTCGTCTACCCGCCGCTGTGTTTGCATTTCGCTTTGCGACTCGACTGCTTGTGAAGCATCATCGAGCACAGCCAGGGCAAGAATGAAGCACAGCATTTCCCTATAAGGGTTATCTCCACGACCCGAAGCACACCGTTGAAGCAAGTTGCCTCTCAAAATGTGTTGAATCAAAGGATACCCTTGAGTGACGAGATGAGGCGCAAACCTGACAATTTCCACACAAGGAATCTGTATTTGCAGCTGTCGTTCCGCCTCTCGCTCCTCGTCCGAGATATAACCATCAGAAATTGGGAAAGTTTGGTTTGCAATCCACTCTCTCGCTTTGAGATCCGCGAGGGCCCAGCGAGCATATGTTGCCACGGGGGTTTGAGGTGGAAGAAAAGCCAAGTCCCAGTTTCCGCCCATCTGAGTGAGATTGTAATTGAAATCTACATCCCAACTTCTGACAAGCCATGGTGTCGGGCTTTTGGCAACACATGTCGGTGCATGACTGTTGCCATTTCGTACAACGGCGTTATAAACAACTGGATCGTGGAGGGTAGCATAAAATCGACGCGAGACAGAAATGAGAATAAGCAGAGAATCCGTAGGCGAATGGGTTGCAATCCGCTTTAGTATTTCTGGAGGGAGTGAGTCGAGTCTAGAAGTTGAAGATGCCATCTTGATGCTGTAGAAAGGGTAGAAAGATTGTCATTGAAGTTGGTAAAAAAATGATGGAAGATGAGGGGGATATATGAATGAGGCGGGGCAGTCTGTTGCCTGAAAGGCGGTGAACAGGGGGCAAATCCAACTGAATCCAGCCACTGCCTTGGATTGTCTCTTGATAATTGACGTACTCGTAAATGTGCCATCCTAAGATACCATGATAAATTGCTTTGCTTGTCAAATGAAACAGAAGAGAAACAAATTCTTTGAACTGGCTGCGTTATTCACCAAGTATAGAGCTGACCAATTGTGTGACTACTTTTGACTATAGATCAGTGAGTCTAGTAAGTGCAATTAATAGAATAAAGTGTGTAACAATGTATAAAGTAACTACGTTAATTACATAGAGTTCCAAAACTGCAAATATACTAGATAGATCCTTTTATACTTAGAAAAATAATATAGT
>LLCD01000117.1:0-28416 GCA_001414355.1 Hymenoscyphus salicellus
CATCAAGTACGTACATACCCGACAAGGTGGAGGGATGGAGGGCAGATGGATGGAGTCCTTGCAGATGGATGGAGTCCTTGTAGATGGATGGGATAGATGCTAACAACATCGCAGGGTCAGAACATTGACGGGGAAGGAGATCGAGCTGGATATCGAGCCAGACTATAAGGTGCGCCATCACCGCCGCGACATATTACACACTGAGATATGATATGGGACTGGGACGAGAGAGAAGCTGACCCGCGAGTCCAGGTATCCCAAATCAAAGAGAAGGTTGAAGAGAAGGAGGGTATCCCGCCCGTCCAACAGCGTCTAATCTTTGGTGGAAAGCAGATGTATGTTCTTCCTGTTCCCATTCTTGTTCTGTTCTGGTTGGTTCTTGTCGCCGAGGTCTGGAAATCCGGGAGAAGGAAGTCAATCAGTTCTTCTGCCGTTAACTATACGACCGCGGACTTCACGATGCGACATCAGAGGATACCCATGCTAACATTTTCTCTCACAGGGCCGATGACAAGACTGCGAGCGAGTATGCATTAGAGGGCGGCGCAACATTGCATCTGGTTCTCGCACTTCGTGGAGGAATCTAGATCTCTCCTGCTTACCCGTCTATACCCACCTGTCCACCTCTTTCGAAATACACAAAATACACAAAATAAATTTCCCAACAACCATTTTCTCGTACTTCCTTCCCATAAAGACGATTCATGAGCTAGATGCATGGTTGAGGTCTCTGTCTGGTCAAGGTCGACATGGTCAACATGGTCAACATGGTCAACATGGTCAATATGGGCAACACTCAATATGGTGAATCACAAGAGCAGACAGTAAGAAGAGGACCCCCATTAAGCTCATTCCTTACTCGATTTCTCGAAATTCTCTTCTCCTATACGGCGGCACGACACTTTCAGCAAAAATCTGGGCGGTATGATTGATACTTGAAAAATTCCGCATTTTATGATGGGCGTAAGGAGGGAGTGGCCTGGATGATGAATGAATGAAGATATGAAGAATGAGATACTTTCTATGAAACCTCAAGTATGTGAGGTGATATCTGTGACATGGTGTGAGGACTTCCGGTGATACGTCTTGACACCCTTTTATCTTATTATATATTTCTCCCAAAAGTCAAAAGAGAATCAGGAAATCGATCTCCTAGTTCTCTCCAAAGTTCTCAAGTAGTCACCCTGGACTTTCTCGTACTCTTCTTGGTCAAGTGGCAAGTAGAGTAATGCACATATATCTTCCAGTTTCGCAAGCTATATAAATAGCTATTCATTTAATTTACAATTGCCCCCACTGAACGCCTTCCCTCCAATGTTCTATATCCCAAAAACTCCACAATATCAAATTCCCCTCCTTCCTTCCATTTGCCAAATGCAGAACTCCATGCTGAATATCAAACAAAACGAAACCGGGCTAAATAATGAGGAGTAATATCCTCCTCATCTTCTAAGCTTCTTGGCTCCACGATTGAAGACATCGACTGGTGGTCTCTTTCTAGGCATCATGGGCTTTGGAGGGGCAGCTGAAGGTGGCTTCGAAGAGGAAGAAGGTACAGAACTAGGACGGGAGGGTCCTGGTCTCGATACTGGCCGAGAAGAAGATTGCGGTTTCTCATCGAACAAATCCTCGTCATCTTCCTCCTCTTCATAGTTGTTACCACCAGCCAGCAAATCATCATCGTCTTCGTCCGAATCAGCCATAGTCTGAGACACAGGAGCTGCTCTCTTCCCACCCGAAGTCAACGCCCTCAACTTCGCCTCCCTATCCTCCAAAGAAGGACCAGAGATCCCCCCGCTAAAACCACTCGATTGTTTCCTCTTAGCCAGAATCTTGATAGGCGGTTGAGCAGCAGTCCGATACTGATTTACCATCCCCGCCGGCGCCTGAGTAACCTGTCCAAGATGCCTCTTCGCATTCGACAACTGATGCGTAGGAACAGATAACCTGCCCATAGCCTTGATTTCCCTCGCCTCTCTTTTGGCACGAGCCAAAACACCTTTTGAATCTACCATCTTGGTTTTACTCCCCGACGTCCAATTCAAAGAACTAGGCGGTGCATTCGCGAGATTAAGACCCTTCTTCCTCGGTGTCCCGCCATTAGGCAACATCCTCGGATCGCGAGGTAACTTCGGCAATGTCCTCGCATCTACAATCTTACTGACATGCGATTCCTTGTGTTGTTTCAACCCCATCATTGTCCTTCGCAAAGCCTCTTCATCCCGTGCTATGTCTTTTGCTTCTTCCTTTTTGTATTTACAGTATACCTCGTACCATTTTAAGCCATCTTTTGGGGCCCAGTTCTTCTTCTCCCAGTTGGGGATGTCGCGGGCGATGAATTTCTGCCAGAGAACGGCGTCTTCGCCGCGGATTTGGGGGGAGTTAAGTTCGATTTGGTGGAGTTGTTCGGGGGAGGTGACGAATTTAAGGATGTCCCTGATTTGCCAGAATTCAAAGTCGCCGACGTCTGTGAGACCTGGTGGGTGTTAGTGAGGGTTGAAAGTAGTGGGGATGTGGAACTGGGAGTGAAGTAGGTTACGAACTGCGGACGTTCTTGATGCAGGCTCTTTTGCAGGAATCGACCAGCGATGGGGCTGGCATTTTGGGTATTGTTGATTGATGATTTGAGGGAGTATATATGGGGAGGAAACGTTTGCTCTCAAGGTGAGACTTATGCGACTTGGTTGGGTTGAAGGTTGGGAGGTGAAGGAAGGGTGTCGTGTTCAAATTGTAGTGTCGGGAGTCTGATTTATTGTTTGAAGAAAAAATTCCACAGATCAGGAAAGAAGAGTACTATAAGAAATCGAGCACGAGCATCGTGAGTATTTGTAGTCTTTAGTGTTGAAGCTAAAGACCATTAAGAGGTCACAAAGACGATGTGAATCAGCCCCGATCTAGCCCATGTGGGGGGGGGGGGGGGCGGCTGAAGCTCGAGGCTGTGATCCCTCTCTTTAGCTCCACCAAAATATACAATCAAACATCCTTTCCAAGCATTCTCACCTCCACTCACAACACACCACAATGGCTTCCTTCCAACCCCTCGAGCCCGAAGAGGAACACCGCAGCACCAAAGAAGACGAACTCCATAAAACCCGCCTCCTAAACGTCCAAGAAAAACCATTCAAGCGCATCACAAACCGTCTCCTAGCACCAGACTCCTTAATCTCAACCCCCATCAAACTGCCCACCCCACCGCCAGACTCCGCCGACGAGCTCACAACCCAAGAGAGCGAGCGCCAGAAACAACTAGACAACAGACGCCAGCTCCGCGAAGATGTGCTCCTCGATTTCGCCGCCTTCGACGATAGCATGGCGCGCATACAATTCCTCTACAATAGCAACGAGCGCGAGCGCGAACGCTACAAGGCTGATAAACAGCGCATTCTAGTTACCGCCCAGGAGGTACGAGATAATACTGTAGTGCTGAAAGTTCAACTCGAGGAGGCGAAGAGGAGTCTAGAGCAAAGAAAGAAATTTGATGAGTTAACGGAGAAGATCACGAATAACAAGCTTCTACGACCGCGCGCGGATCAAGAAATCAATCTACGCAAGTTGGAAGAGGAGTGCAGGGAGCTGGAGCGGGAGAGTGCCGCGTATGGGGAGACGTGGAAGGAGAGACGGGAGCAGTTTGGACGCATTGTAGAGGAGGGGATGCAATTGCGCCGCTTGATTAGAGATGAGAAGGAGGAGGTGGAGCGTAGGGAGGGCATGGAGGGGGAGAATGAGGATGGGGAGGTGGGTGAGGCTTCGACGGGGGGACAGACGCCTCGACATGCCAGTATTAGTGGGAATGCGACGCCGGGACCTGAGCAGAGTACGCATATTGGGAGTCCTGAGCATAGTTTAAAGCCGAGATCTTTCCCGTCGGGGTCGTTTTCGAAGGGGGGGAGTAGGGCGACGAGTCGAGCTGGTTCACCTGCCCCTTCAGAACGAAGGAGGGAGGGGTCTACTGTGGGAGAAGATGCTACGATGGCGGATTTGGGAGGGAAGGCAGATGTTACACCTGATACGCCAATGGCAGAAGCAGAGACACCGAGAGTTACTATTGATGAGCCAAGTGCCGAAGAGGGAGAAGCAGAAGACAAAATGGACACCACATAGACATAAACGAGGTCAATATTTCACGAAATGGAGGGGAAATAGATGTACGATTTCATGTACCATAAAAAAAAAAGGCAAATCATGATACCCACAATCCGCTTTCCACTCATCTATGCCTCCCAATGTAGCTCTTTCTGATTTCTAATTTGAGGCCTCACCCCAGGGTATCATTTGTCGTTGTTTCATCCCACCATGTGTACATCCCCATTTATTTCGAGCTAATTGCCAACTTCGCCTTCTCTATCGTTTCGCTCGCAGCAGTGATCTCGGTCTCGCTCGCGCCCTTGGCTTGTCCGGCTTCCAGTTGGTCTTTTAGCTTCTCGAGGGCGTCTTCGATGCGTTGGCGGAGGGGTGGGAAGACGGCGCGGGTTTCATCGATTGCGGTGCGCTGTGTTGTGTGTCAGTTTCTGGCAGCGGAGCGCGGAAGAGGAAAATGGAAGACGACGAGGAGGAGGGGAAGGAGGGAAGGGTAAATACTTCTTGCTTCAACTGATACTCGGCGTTCTCATCCTCCTCGGTGCTGGCTTGGAGTTTGGCCAGACGCGCCTCTTGGGTTGAGAGTTCCTTGTGGTAGGAGGCTTCTTCCTTGACGAGGCGGTTGACGGAGCTGGTTGCGATTGCGAGGGGAGTTGGGGGTGCCATGTTTGTGATGTTTTTGCTTGATTTGGTTTGGTTCGTTTGGAGGGGTTGAGGGAGGGTGTGTGGTGAGGTGACGGGAATGTTTTTTGTTGTTTCTTTGGGTGGGTCGCGATGCGGGGTCGTCCCCGGGCTTGCTTCAAGTACCAACCCTCCTTCACCTTGAAATATTGGGTGGAAATATTTTGAAGAATGAAGAGGCAGAGTTTCTCATTCTTTTCATATTCTTGGATAATAGGGGTAATTGTCCCAATAATAATAACACACAGTACCCCCAAAAGGAAGGTGTGCCCAGAGCAATGCCCAACCAACTGTCGCTTAAGTCTTTTGGTGAGGGGTAGAGGTTTGCGACAGATATCTCACTTTCACTTTCATCACTATGGTTTATTTGTTCTCTATGGTCTAGTCTCACTCATGTTTTTTATCTAGTGATTTATTGCAAGTGCAGAGCTTCAAGTCAAATGAAAGTCTGCCTGGTGCGGTGGTTGGTGTACCGACGGAATTGCACTTCTTTGTACAACCTCAAAAGGTAATTGGTCCTCGTCACATATCAGGAACGGCCTCGACGGGGGGAACGGACTAGCTCAGCGCCTCTATCTTTCCTTCCAGGCAGCCAGCCAGCCCCCCCAGTTTTCAACCCTCCTCTTTCTTTTCTGGTCTGTATCTTCTTCGTGTTGTATTTTGTTAAAGACTCGTTGAAACTTTGGCTGAGTTCGTGTTCGAAATCGCTCGCTTGTTTGCTTTTTGTTTTCTGCCTGTGTAGGAGAGCTTTTTGGGGTGTATGGTTACCTTGTTGTCGATGTCCTGAGCGGCAACTCGTTGAAAAGTCACAGGGGATTGTGTCCTTGTCTTTGAACTTGAAGATGGCTTTGGAGGAGAGGACCTCGAGCTCTGTTGATGGCACCTCCGATATTAATTCCAAAGATCGTGGCTCGGAACGTGGGTCTGAGTTTGATCCGCTTGGTAAGTTGCGAATTCCTTTGGAGATTGGGATGTTGGACATTATTCTTTGGTGGCTTTCACTCTATCCGAGAATGGTATAGACGATCATATCTTTGAGATTTTACTCTGGTTGTTTCTTCCTCTTGGGGTGGAAGATCTAGGATTACACTTGTGTTATATCCTCGTATTTTCTTCTGCTCTTCTCTCCGGACTAACTCTACTAGAAAACCTGAACGATCCAACGACAATTTCTCAGATCAACAACGCCGCAAATGAGCTCGCCTCCATGATGATTTCCTCGATGACCGATCGCGAGATCCAAATAGCACAAGTCTACGGTAAATTGCTGTCAGAGGAACGCCTAACATATAGTGTGATAGTCAAATTAAGGATAGGGTTCGTAGATGATTACGAGGAGCAAATCGATAGAATTAAGGGGGAAAGCGATACCATCAAGAACGAAAACGATACAATCAAGAAAGACAACGAAACGTGGCCGAAGCAGGTCCGGAGCCTTCAGAACGATCTTTCGACCTTGCAAAAATTGGAAGACATTGAGCGTCGCCTGGAAGAATCTGCAACCGATCTCCGACAAGCCAAGAAGTCGAACGAGTACTTGTTGAACGTCAATTGAGAATTGGAAAACACAATATCAACTTTACAAGGAGAGATAACGCGAGACACGCAAACGAACAAAGAGTTGGCTGAAAGATCTGCTGCCGATGTGCGAGCTGCTGAAGCGAAGCACCAGAAATTGGCCGAGGAAAACGAGAAAATCTGCGAAGATATTTCGAGCTTGCGAGATGCTTTGCCACAGAACAAGAATGATGGCTAGGCAAAAGAAAAAGGGTCTGTGGCTACTGCCCCGGGACTGGAGGATCGTTTACTGAAAATCAAATTTGGAACCGATCTTAAAACAACTCGAGGAAAGCCTGGAAAGGAAGAAGGACCGAACGCTTTCCTCACTCGCAAAGCAACTCGAAAACAATGTCCAGGCGGCGAAGTCATTGATGGGGAAAATCCAATCACTTGAAGACGAGATTCGGCTTTCCTACGAACAACGCACCATCGTTGTTTAACCCCTCATAATCAGCGAGCTTGAGCAAGAACTTCAAGATGCAAAGTGTCAGATCAAAGAGAAAGATCAGACACTCTCGGACCAGGCTCATTATCTCGGCGTTGCCTGTGATAGCCGGAAAAATTGGAAAAACAGGTACTATTTCAAGTTGGATGTTTTATGTGAAGGAAATGACTCAGCGGAAGACGCAATGGCGTCTATGGAAAGGGCACCGGAAAATTAGATTCAAGATGCTGTCACGGCAGCGGCCTCGAAAACGACAGAAGAGGTGATGGAGGGCTTTCAGAAAGAGAAGAAGGCGGCCATCTCGAAGGCACAGGAAGAGAGGGAAGAAGGGAAGAAAGAAAAGGACGAGATCATCTCGAAGGCCAAGGAAGAAGGGAGAGGAGAATGGAAGAAAGAGATGGAGGATGCCATCGCGAAGGCCAAGAAAGAAGAGGAGGAGGAAGTGAAGCGCGACATGGATAAAGCTGTCTCGGAGGCACAAATTCTAATTTCACAAGATCAAGGCTGAGGTAATATCGAACCTCGATGCTGAGAAGAAAAGAGCGCCAGCGGAAGCAGAAGATGGTTTCAAGGCTGAGAGGGCAAAAGCGGACTCGAAATACCAGCAAACTCTACAAGACAAGCAGTCTCAAATCAATGCCACCCGACAGAAACTCTCAGATTCCGTAGCAAATGCCAACGAATCTGATTCTGAGCTTGCCGCCAAATCAACTGAGCTTCAAAAAAATGGAAACTGACCATCATGCAAATTACAAGAAGAGTTCCAGGATGGAACAGGACCTTAAAATTCCCCCCTCGAAAGCCGAAGAAGACGCAACGTCTCAGCCCAACAGATTCAACACTGGAAATTCATTTCCGAGAAATCTGCTTCCGATCTCGTCGCCAACTCAACGGAGCTACAAAAGACGAAATCCGAGAATCTCGCTTTAAGTCACAGGTGTCGTAGCTTGGAGAAGGACCTCTGGACTGCTGCTTCGCGAGGTAAAGAGGCAGGTATATCCGAGGCTCTGAAAGAGTTAAGTTGCTTGAAAATTCTCTCTGAGCAGACTGATTCTGAACTGGCCGCGAAACCAACAGAGTTAGAGGATGCACAAGCTAGGTTTCTCGCTTTGGAAGGGAAAAACCATGAGTTGGAACAGAGACTCAAGGATTCCACGTCAGAGGCCAAAGAAGAAGGACGATCCGAGGCTCAGGAAGAAATACGCCACTTGAAATTTGAATCTGAGCAATCTGCTTCCAAACTCACCGCGATATCAACGGAGCTGCAGAATGAGCATGATAAGCATACTGATTTGGACAAGAAGCACCCGGAGCTGGAAGTCTGCTCTCGCGAACCAAGACCAGCTAACAGCAAAAAATAAGCGATATATCCACCTGATATGCGAATTGATGAATGCAGTGAAAGGAATAGCCAAGTCCATACTGCGGGAGACCGAGATTCCAGGTAAGAACGTTCAGTGTTCCCAGACGGCGCATCTTGCTATGTTGAAAAGCATTGAAAAGGAGGCCGAAAGGGTCAAAACAGTTTCATGGGAGATCAGCAAAAGATACCTCGCCAAAGAGCTCGAGCTCCAGGGTGAAACCCAAAAGTTGACGAATGCACTAGAACTGGCCGAAGCAAAAATCAAGGAGAATTCGGCAAAAGTTGCATATTTAGATGACGAACAGACAGCGAAAACGACCCAGCTCGAGAAGCTCCGAGACGAACGAACTTCTCTCATGAGGAATCTTGAGGAACGGAAAAAGGTAAATGCAACTCTCACAGAGACTCTTTCCACCCGAAACGCGGATCTTGAAACCAAGTCAAGTGAGTTAAAAGAAGTCCGAAGAAGATTCGATTTTCTCACACAAGCTTCGAAATCCCAAAAAGAGGAGAACAACAAGCGGACCAAGCACCTTCTGAATCCAACGACGGCTAAGTCGATGTAATCAACTGGAAATCTAAGAGAAAGCTTGACACAAGCTTTGAAGGCCACGTGCCAAGGAGGTACTCACACAGGACTTGGAAGCCGAAAAGAAAGAAACTGCTAGACTTTCTTTCGAGCTTTCAAGTCAGAAGGCAATTATAGACGAGACGAGAAAAAACTTGTCTCAAGTTTCAAACACCGGGGACGGACTCTCGTTGGCCTCGAGCTCCCAGAAAGAAGATTTCGAGAAGCTCTCTGCTGAGCTCCGCGCTGAGCTCTCCAAACAAAAGATTCTTCTGGAAAGGACTGCCGAAAAGTTGAGTCAGGTTTCGAACACCAAGGACAAACTTGCACAAGACTTGAAAACCCGGGAAGAAGAATTTTCCAAGCTCTCCGCTGAGCATTTCACTCAAGACGCTCTTTTAAAGCAAACGACCGACGAGTTAACCCAAGTCTCTTACACCAAGGACCAACTCCTTCGTCAATACAAACAACTCATGGAGACCAGCGCATACCTTTCCGCTCAATTATCGGTGCGGAAACCCGACCTTGCAAAGCATCAAGTTGAGACAAGATACACTCTGATTGTTGAAATAAAAGAGCTTGAGAAGGAGCAGCGGAGCCTGGAGGCATCAGTGACGAAGTTGCAAACTCAACTGATCGAACTTCGAGATATGGAGACGCTAGTTACGAAGCGAGAGACTGGTACAATCGCCGAGAACCAAGCACTCGCGGAAAATCTGACGCTGTCCAAGACAATTACCGAATTACGAGAACGACTGGCAAAATATCGTGAAGAGCAAAATGGTTCGAAGAACGGTCCCTATCAAGAGACGCCCACTCCGCATGTTCAAGACGGGGGAGACTCCGATCCACAGACGCAATCTGAGCAAGAGCGAGCAACTTCCTTAGCCAAACAACAAGAGGCTGGAAACGCAGCTACGAAGACGAGACCAAAGAAATACAAGGTACAGATTGCGTCAGTAGTAATGGAAGAAATAGAAAAGGAGGCGCAGGACGAAGATGAGAATCAACAAAGAGAAGACCAGGGCAAGAATTCTGATCTGAAGCCACGCCGTTATTCAGTATGCGATTGCCACGCCGGCCAGATGCTTGATGTCCCAAACTAAAATGTTTCTATCACGCTCGCTCCATGCGCCCTGAGATGTCCATATTGTGGACATGAAAGCGCCAAAGCAGGAAACCTTCGCATACACCTCAATGGAGAGGGCTGTAGAGATTCCAGCGGTGTGACTGCCCTCCCCGTGCCAGCAGGCCGGAGAAGAAAAGCAAAAGAAGTGTAAGTCGAGACATAGTGGTATATGGTGTTTACTAACTTTTTTTTGTAGTGGCCATTCGTGGGAACCACGAAATCTCCTAACAATTCTAGAACAAAACATACAAATACCTGAAGCCGAGGTGGTTGAGCATGAAGTGATCGAAAAGGAGGGAGGGGACATTCAAAGGGACGAAAGTCAGAGCGAGAATGGGTCTAAAGTGCACAACGTACGAGAAGTAAAACCAGTGGCCGGAGCCCAGCTTGAGCAAATGACGGTTGAAGAGGGTGGGGAGAAAACTCAAATGGAAGAAGACCGCGGCGGGGAGTTCGTCGAAGTGAACGATTCGAAATTTCCAAGAGCAACCTATTCAGAGATCCCCCAGACTCCCCCTGAGGAGCAGTACGAAAAGGCCTCCGTGGAGTATATAACAATCGAGGACTCCGATGGGGATAAAGAACAAGAACAAGGAGATGAAGAAAACGAGGAAGAAAATGTTCTCACCACCAAAGCAGCCACGGCCCTCGAGCTTTCGGAAGTTCTTCCCCTACCGAGAATAATTACACCTCTTGCAGAACCCAACGACCCCGAAAAATCCTCTCCCTCAAGCCGCACGCGAGGTCAACAACCCAACACTTCCAACTCAAAAGACCTCAGTGCCAAAGCCCCAGGGCAAGAAAACGCAAACTTCAGCGTCAAAGAGGCCAAGAGAAGTCGATGATGTAGAAGAGGCCGCAAATCCTTCCGCGAGTGGGAGCAAACGAAGGAAGGTGGAAGAGAGACCCCCGAGTCCTTCAATGACAAGGAAGAGACGAAGAATGGCAGACGAGTCGCCTGCGAATGGGGTCAAGCGGCGTAAGAGGAATGTGAAGCCTAGATCAAGATTGATCGAGGAGAATGAGAATTTGTGAGTAGCGAGGAAGGGAAAAGGGGGAGCTGTCATGGTTCGTGGTGGGCGTTGCAACCAGTTTTTTTTCCACGAGATATCCTTTTGGCGTGGGGTTTTTGTTTCTACAAGAACGTTCCCTGGCCTATTCCCATTATTTCATGGGTTTCTTTCGGGGAGTTCTGTTTTGGATTTCTCCTCCTCTGTAACGACAACGAAATGTACATAGAAAGGTCACAAAAAGTGCGTTGGCGTAACAAATACCCCCATTTTAAGTTAAGCGAATGAAGCGGTATGAAATACTGGGGAAATTTTCCAGAAATAGGATTTTCGTTAGGTTCGTCTCGAGTGCCCGTCGCGGACGGTACAGTCCAGTTCCCCGGTTAGGCACTGCATGTTTGACTTTTTGGGCACGAGTGGTCTGCAAGCATCATCCTTATACCGATTTGCCGGGGAGTGGGCACGAAAATACGAGTTGCGTTTCACAGTTATCGGATTTTTTTGGGAAAGATGGGGAAGATGTGTGTTCCAGGTTTATGGCATATTGAGTAGTTCTTCGGGGTTGGAATGAATTACTTCATTTTTTATAGCATACTCCATAATTACTTTATCGACTTCTGAGGTATTGAGGTATCGTACAAATATGATACATACATACACTACATTCTCGAGCTCCAAATCTACGGTCCATTCCATCACGTTATCTCCTTGCAAATTACCCTCCTCCCCCGAACTCCAGTTATTGAGTCCTATTCTATTGGTGAAATATATCGACTACCCCAACTAGCCGGTTCTTAGACATTCTGTCCTATTACCCTGTGCGACGATGCAATTGTCAGAAGTCATTGAAGCGTGTGAAGCATTATCCTAGCTATCATTTGCCTCGAATCGTCGTGTCCATCTTTATCGTTCTCGTCATAATGCTTGCATTCTCATCATGCAGTGATGTGGTGCATCACTGAAGCAATGTGGAAATTTATAATCGTTCGACTCGGGTGGGGCGTAGTTGGCGGATGGGGTATTCCGATCAGTCGGCGAAGATCTCATCGTCGATTCAACACCCGGCCCTCTCCCCCTCCCCCTCCCAGTGTACCCGCTTGCCCACCTTGTCCGCGTGTCGAAAATCGAAATTGATAGACCGAAAGAAACAACACTCGTTAGAGCTGCTGCACACGGGATAACGAAATGTATCACTGGTCGGGAGGAAATTCCGAAGACCTCAAAACCCGGATCCAATCCCAATCTTTTCCGTTTTGAAGTGTAAAAAGTTTCATTGTCGTCGTTATTTGTTGTGCTACCCTCTTCCCATTGCGCCCATAGGACCACCGCCCATAGGGCCCCCAACTGATTCTTCTTCGTGCCCGCTATACCTCCTCGTGCTGCTTTCGTAGCTATACACTCTTTCCACTCTTCCCATCGGGCCAATTCGAACTGTGGCACCCAGGTCCATGGGACCCATCTCTTCACCGTCTCTCGTGCTTCCTCTCCCTTCCCTCGAGCTTAGTCGTCTACGACTAGATGAAGGCGTAGGATTTCGATCATCGTCCTTGCTGAGATATGTCGCAGAATGTGATCTTGGATCGTCTGTGTTTTGTGTCGTCGTCCTGGTCCAGGCGTATGACCAACTCCTCCTCCTCCCGCTGCAAAATAGTCTCAACAATAATGGTCTGCACGGAGGCAAACATGTGGTGATTAAAGCGACGAATAGTTCGATTGAGGTCCAGAGGGAGTAGTCGAAGCCATCATCTAGGACACATGATTAATTGGAGGGGATGGGAGGGGGCCTGGGTAACTTACAAGTTCTGTCCGAGGTAACTTGAAGTTTGTAGAGGGCAATAACACGAAATATGGAAGCGACACACGTTCTGTTAGTTCTCTGGTTAGTAGATTATTGGAGGTGATGATGTAGAAGACTTACAAGGCACCCAACCCAATAAGAATCATGACTTGTATTCTCTGCCATTTCGGAATGTTGAGTTCTTCAATCCAGTTAGTTCTCGGATGTACTCAAAGCCATGTAGATAGAACATACCCCATAGATACTTCATCGGCATAATAAACAATACAATATCACAAAATAATATCAACCCTGACTGGGTGTACAATAACTTCTCTGAATCAACGCAATTTCGACTTGTAGACACAGTGTCTATTTTCCAATAACTTTCGGCTGGCGAACATTGAAAAATTATGGTCAAGACAACGGCGGTGGATGCTGTGGCTGTAAAGAATATGAAGGCATATATGAGGCGTCGAAAGCGGAGCGATTGATCTTGGAAGACTCGAAGGTAGAAGGTGAGAACAGAGATGTTCATTGTTCCATGGACGAAAGACAAGATCCACTGCATCAGCCACAGAATCTGGGTTACAATTAGAGTCTGCGGTAAAAGTGAGGAATTGATATCCCTGGGCATACCTTGAACAGCGTTTCAAGGTTTTCAACGGGAATTTCCGATTGATGTTTCCAGCTTCCTAATTCCAGGTCTATGGCGAAGGTTAGAGTTGTTCAAAGCTTTTCTGTAGTGCAACCTACATTTTACCCAGATGGCCATATTGGCCAACGAAAGTATCTGAACTGGTTAGCTTGAAATATAACAGAAAAGAGGCTTGAGGTAGTTCGGATTTCATAATAGAACCAGCATAAGCCAGGTAGGAAGAAGACTCACCCAAGATGCCAACATCCACCAATCATCCTGACCAAAATATTTACTGATGAAAATGCGGGTATAAAATCGTAGAATTACGACCACGGAGGCCAGAGCCAGCAACCCAATATCCACAGTCATGAGAATCGTTTTTCGGTACGAATAATCCTATGATAGGATTCAGCAAGATGAACAGACGGAAATTTAGCAATTGAAGACCTTTTCATACCCCATAATCGATGTGGGTGCTATTGCTCATGCCCGGTATCGAGGACGACATGATTCAACTAACAAACTGGCAGCACAGCCAGCCAGCACGCCTGTAGAGAGGGGCCCCTAAGCTATTCCAAAGGTCCTTCCAAATCGATCAATCCCATTGTGCTACAAAGAAAAGCGAATCTTCAGTACGGAGTAAACGTCTAGAAGTTGAGGGACGTTGGATCTGCTGTTTTGGTAGCCCTTGTGGGTGGGGAAAGGGGGGGTTGGGGAGAATTAACAGGGACGAAAGTTTGGGAAGGGGGAGATCGCGTCTTAATACCTGCTGCGTAGCACTCGGTTCACCGGCTGAAGGCAGGCGACTATTATGATCAGGGGGAACATGGGCTTGAACTCCTCGAGTTGCATGGAGATCTTGGGAATTTCGGTCCGCACGGTCATTACGCTTGGGCAGTCAGGGATATCCCCAGAACTGATCGTTGATTTGAACAGGGCAAAAATGGGTTGGGAAATCTTGGGACCTTCGCTAGCTTGGGTGTGGTGGGGCAGGGTGGAGTTCTCTCATCGCCGGAGGCGAACAGGAGAGCTCTGGATATGCATCCGAGGCGGAGCTTTCCATGGGGCGTTGACTACGGGGAAAAGGTGACTGATGAAGTCATGTTGATTGACCAGTTGGAACGAGGATGAGACGATGTTGGGAATTGGTATGCTGACCAGTAACGTAACGTATGGGAAAATACAAAAGCAGTGTCCAGGATCTCAAGTCTGGGGAACCAGGGATTGCAATTGCAATTGCACTTTGTACTCGGCAAGGTTCGAGGCGTGCTCAAGTCAGGAACCGACCCGACTAAACAGGTTTAGATTCGCCTGTCAGACGTTGAAAGTTGAAACGGGGCGAGCCGCGCCTAGACGAACACTGAAGTACAATTCAGACGGAACGCTTCGTACTGCATTGGAGTGCTACTAGTACTGTGAGCACTGAGTAGTTTACTCTACACATGTACATATGTGGTACAGGCATTGGCGGAGCCGCATAACAGGTCAGAGCCCCAAAGACCAGTCCTTCGTCGCTCTCGCCACGTATTCCACTCGACTGTGGAGCTTAAGAGGCCGTTTATCGTACCTATTTCTATGCCTCTGATTTGAAAGCTAAACCACCCGCCCTCCTAAATTGTCACCAGATCTTCGATCCCCTCAATCTCCTCCAACCTCTTCTTCAATTTCTGCGGAGGGTGAGTACTTCGACAGACAGCTGCCTATCGTTGCACAACATCTTTCCACCAAAAAGCGCCACTGCGGGTGGGTAAATCACGATTCCGACGCAAAACCGCCGCAGAACCATGTCTACCGACAACCTCCGAGAACCTGAACAGTTTGCATGAAGCCCTTTCGGTGCATTCTGAATCCCGAGTGGCCATTTGCGGCTGCAAAGGTGCTGCGTTGAAGCAATTTTGTGAAGTTATCTCCTTGGCGGACCTGCATCTTTGGCGCCTACGGAGTGTTTTCCCATCATTCACATCTGTTTCCTGGCGAACACAAATGCGGCCGCATGCTGCAGAACTCCCAGGCATGTGAACCATGGGAAGCTTGGGGCCAGGGTCAGAAATCCTCTGAAATGGACCCAGTTTGGCCTTCTGGGGAACGTGCCCGGGAAAACTAACCAAACTCTTGCATCGCTTGATGGTCCCTGTCTAGCCTGTAACCATGCTTTAGCCCTCTACCAAGTGACATTTAGTGGGGATAAATTTGCTTTGCTGGATCCGCGGGAATGGAAGACCAGCCTCCGCACCAATCATTACTACTTCAGGAAGCCTTTCAAGGCGGTTTCGGAATTTCGAATGTTCGATTCGAAAACCAAAGACCCTCTTGTCAAGGGTGAGACTGGAAATATCCTGACCAGATCATCGATGCAAAGCATGGCGTTGAGCGCGGGCACCAAATTTGTCAGGAAGTTGAGGTGACGGAAGCAATTGTACTCTTTTTGACGTGCGCCACAGTGAGATATTCGAAAATTTCAATATTACGAAGTAGTGAAGGGAAAACGCGCTTGAGATTCCGAAATTTGCCAGTACCGAGCAAGGAGATGATACGCGATGGGAAAAGAACATCCTGGAAAGAGTATATTGGAAAGGCATACAATTTTACAAGACTCGACAATGAAAAAGACGCCCTTCGTCGGCTCGATGCTTGGTACTCGTATTCCAAAATGCAAACGGACCACCAGACAGTGCGATCATACGGAGAAGTGACAACAAGGAATGGTGCTTAACAACGACGTGCTTGCTTGAACCAGTAACTCTCTCGGGTAAGGCGAGACTTAACAATATCAAAAGTACCCTACGAATATCGGTGAGTCATGAGATCAACGCGATGATGATACACGGAAAAACTAGCTGCGATTCGTTCGTTGATGCCCAACACCGCAAGAGGCGAGAGCGTGGCTCGCGTGGCAAACGCGTGTTGAAGGCAATTTTGCAGAATATGAAGGAAAGACAAGAGCAATGTAGATGATCGCCAAGAACCAATATTCCCTCGATGGCTTGTGAAGAGATTGTTGCAGGATTTATTTGGCGCGGCGATACTTATTGCGAAAACACGCCTTGTCGAGTGCGATTTTCAGCTAAAAGTGAAGTTGTCAATATCAAAAATATGTTATAACACTCGACCCTCTTGTCTAGATTACTGTATGTCAGCCGTAACCGCGCATATTTTCCCGTCATGAGATGATGCAAGGTGTTCTCATGGGACGACGCGTCTCAACTTCGCGGTACGGAGGTACGTTTTGGTGAATCATGGATATCCCAACATAAACAATTCACCACAAACTTGATGACCTCTCAACCCTTTCGATGGTTCACCATTGCTGCTGAATGTTTTTTGAGCGAGTTGTGATGTTCTATCCAAACTATCATTGCACTTTTTGTCGCACTGCTCGAGACTCAGACCAAGCTCGTCGTCACTTCTCACCCGACATACGATCAGATATCAGAAAATGGAACAAGCCCCATGGAAGCTCAATTGGAAACACCACGACTGCGAGAGGTTGTGTCAAGTCAACTGATGCGTCATCTCCACTGGCTTACAAAAATCCACGAGAAACAAAATAATTTTTCAAGGAGGTTTCGATCCATTGAAAGTTATAAACCCTATTCTAAGCACCACGTACTCGGCTGGATTATTATCTCCCTTGTATAGTTTTGCTCGTGAAGTAGGTTAGGAACGAGGACTGAGCGACTTATTTGTGAGAACCAGGGGTCTGGGAATTGTATGGAATCATGGTTCCCGGTGGAATACACACTGCTGCAGTGCTTGCAGGACCCGATTAACCAAGTTCAATTATCTCCCCCCCAAAAAAAGCTAGCTAGAGCACTCTTTGTTCTGTTATAGGCATGGTAAGTTCCTTAGACTGGCGTTATAAAGATGACTTCCCGTCACCTTCAATTTTTCCCAACAAAAGCCAATCAGTTGGGTGCTTAATTATCTATCTAGTATCAAACTAGGCGCCCTAAAATTGCACTCCAGAGTTCTTTCGCATCACGCATGCTGTGGAGCTTCATGCTCAGCATCGCACCACGTATCAAGAGGATCGTGATTGGGCCGTGTGGAGCAGACCTTCCCGTGAAATTGAAATGTCAGCACAACCAAAGAACACTCGACTGAGAATGGTGGCAGAAAACACCTTAGAACTACTCTGAAAATAATCCTGGGTGGCTTCGGTCTTCAAATTCAGCATTTTTCTTGGTGTATATGTTTCTACTTTTCGTTGCAGCGTTCCAATCCGAACCTTGCTGTCCAACAGCCTTCCATATAATTACATCAAATATTCTAGGAGAATCGTAGCTTTTAATTGGTCACTGAGTGCACTTGGTCCGGCGTTTGGTCCTTCTACTACGGTTATTATGTCATGGGTTCCTGAAATATGGGGTGACCTTGAACCTTGCCGGGACGAAAAGATGGAACGAAAGCAGAGTATAGCGTGAGTTCATTACAGACATCGTATTCTCACAAATTCAATTCATATATATGTAACACATATGATTGCAATTTGCGCTCACCTCATAGATTTTGTTGCGATATGGTAATCCTCCTTCCCCCTATTTTCTGGTGGGCGGACGCTAAGCGAGGCGGTTTGAAACCAAAACGGGGAAATCAAATTTCCAGATAATTAAGCTCTGTCACCAAGCAAGCTTTCTCGGACTTTCCGAATGTTCCTAATTATCAAATTACTGTCTGTATTGTGTTATTGGATGCAATCTTCGTTGGTCTGTTACGTCCAAGTACCACCCGATACCTCTTTGATAGCAGGATGGTAATGTAAAGCTTCGGAATGCTTCTCTCAGTCACACATGCATTGAATTGGTAACAATTCAATTCTTTAGGTGCTTCTATATTGAAAGGAAGAGACGTGCGTTGGTACACAAAAACTGGTATAATACTGCCGCTTCACGCTGTCTAGAGATGAATTTGAGAATCCTCCTCTTACCACGGATATTTTTACAAGTCTCACACGGCTTTCTACGTTGTCTCGCAACTCCCGTCAAGCCCTAAGACTAAACAATTCACGACAGTTCTGCCATTAATATTCTGCATGCCACTCAACACCGCCCTCGTAGTAGAAATAAGCGGCATCGGCTTTTTTCAAAAAATAACGGGTGGAGTATATGTCGTATAGCGGCACTCAAGTCTGCGTATCTATCGCATTATGCATTTTCACGTAGTTGATTTCTTCAATAAAGATCTTTTAAACCAATAAATAAAATTAAATAGAGATAAATCCTCCCAATGCGAAGGAGAGAGGTTAGCTAGCCAAATATGTCCTCAACAAATCGTAAAAATACGAATAAAGTCTTGACTAGTTTATTAGAAGCTGTTTCGTAGATCGACTGAGTGTAAGAGTTTCTGCTGTTGTATAATCAAGGGAGAGAATAATTCTCCACTTCTTGGAACCACCACACTTAGCTGATTATTCTTTTCCTCATTCTCACTGATCTCTTGAACCTGTGCGGGTAATCCGTAACCCTAACAGGTTCATAGTAGCACCTGGCACGGGTGGAGGAGGCGGTGCTCTACCACCACCACCTTAGTTGAACTGTAATCCTGACAAGTTGCGACGGGCACCAGAGACTGATCCGCCATCGTGGGTTATCTGCAATCCGGACATCGCTTCCCGAAAGCTGGAATGAGCACCAGGCGCTGGTGGAGGAGGTGCTCTACCACCACCACCTTGGTTAAATTGTAATCCAGACAAGTTGCGACGGACGCCTGGTCCTCCTGGTCCTCCTGGTCCTCCAGATCGACCACCAGATAGACCAGGTAATCTCCAGGATTGATCACAATAGTATGTACAACGATGCTCCCGCATAATCGCAACAATCACTTTCGGTCCACCGTCGTTCGAACCATATCCACCGCGAACTGAACTCAAGAATACAGGGTCAGTAAGCACATAAAATGGATTGCAGGGTTCGCCAGTACGATTGGTATCAAGCATGCCACCTTGCAAATCACAGAGCAGATTTCTTCCTTCCAAAATATGATATGACCAATGAGTGAAAGCGGCCATAGCATCATAGCGATCAATTCCAAAAAAAAATAGTCTGTTCCTGTTCACTTCATTGAGCACGCCCACATAATGTTCCCATCCATAGATGCCATTGCTGAATGGCTCAACCATCGCAATACTTTCGCCCTATTCTCCGTGCACAGGCGCGGAAGCAACCTGGGTTCAATCGGTTAGGTCTCGGGTGTCCCAAATCTCGAATCGGTTGAGACAGACAGTATAAGGGATTACTCGTGCTTTGCTAATTGAGTCACCTCGCAGTTGAAGTTATTTTATAATCTTTATTTATGGTCAACTAGCTTTGAAGTAAGTTTCACCGAATGCTCATTTGTTGAGACCTAACTCTCTGCCAGACGCTCTCATCGAATGAGGCACTATCTACTAATATAATGTATAAATTTTTTAAGGATTATGGCGGTTTGCAGGGGTATGGATGGCGGGTGAGCTCAAATAAGTGACGGTCAAATTTCAGTAAAAAGTTAATGATTAAGGAATAGAAGAGTGAAGGAAAGCTTAGTCTTTTATACTAGTCTTTCCCTTTGTCTTCCGTTCCTTTTTCACAAATCCTTTTCCTCTGTTAAAGAGTTCGATCATTTGCTGAGCTGCATCTAAAATGTTCTGCTCTGCATCAATGCGGTCAGGACGGCTGCCCCCAATGAACTTCTTGGCGACGCAAGGTTCATTCATTCTACGACCATTTGTGTACCTACCTCGATATGCCACCTTGAATGTCTCTCGTTCAAACGGTAGGGCTTCGAGGGCCACTCTAGTGGATAGATTGTTTCTTCTGTATGACATCTTATATGATTGCTACTTAGTCGTACGGAGCGCTAATGTATAATTATTTGATGCAACGTACAGTATACGAGGAGCTACTTGTGCAAAGATAAATCATAGTGTTTGAGCTTTGTAATTGAGTAGTGAAAAAACAAAACCATTAACTCCAGCCCAGTTCTTTGTCTTTCGATGTTGTCCCCACAAAACAACAATGCTTTGTTCGTTGTTAGAACAAAGGACACCTACCTCGTCAAAAGTGAAAAGTTAGTTCACAAAGAACATTTATGAAATACCTTTGAGGTCAAAAGTAGAGACTTTCTCAAACAAGAAGGTTGCTTAGCGCATTCCACCATAAGCAACCTAGTATTTCTGCCCATCACTACTATCTCACTTTCACCTCATTCTAGCCTCATTAGCGAACCATCATATAAGTTTCAAGATACGATTAAACCAAGAACTATTCCCTTAAACTATGAATCTAAATATTTACTTTCGGCCCCTTCTCCACCTCCCCCTTCCATCACGCCGAGGACAGGTTAGAAATTAACCAAAGAACTTCGAACAACGAGTGAATTTGTTGCAAATAATGAGGAGAATCAAGAAATCCTACAAG
Source organism: Hymenoscyphus salicellus (assembly GCA_001414355.1). Lineage (NCBI taxonomy): Eukaryota > Fungi > Ascomycota > Leotiomycetes > Helotiales > Helotiaceae > Hymenoscyphus > Hymenoscyphus salicellus. The sequence continues at coordinate 20,645 of LLCD01000117.1, forward strand.
ATACTCGTTTTGTAACAAGATTTCAAAAGATTCCTGAGGGGTATACCTAGGTTGCTTATAGTGGAATGCGCTGAGCAACCTTCTTGTTTGAGAATGTCTCTACTTTTAACCTCAATGGTATTTCACAAATGTAACATAACGAAGAAATGGTGATAAATAAAACGTCCAAGATCTGGGGCATGTTGAATGTTCCCTTGATGTAGATGACGCTTAGTAAGAAAGCAAAAGTGCCGGCAATGATGGACTTTCCAAGGAAGAAAGTAGTGAGATCCTTCATATAGAGGGCAAAGTACAAAAGTACAAGGGAGAGGGCGGCGAGGAAAAGTAGGTGTAATGCATTCCTGAGCGTGCGACTGACCAGGCTAGAAGGTCAATTGTCATAAACACTATAAACCCCGATATAGCCATAAGTATCAAGGCCAACATGCCAGTTGTTTGAGTTTGCTTTCTGGACGTCAGTAAAGAGAAAATAGAGTGGTTTTAGGAATGACACAATGTAGTAATAAAGGAGAGCGGATAAAAATGCTCACCTCTTCTGAAGCTGGTTGAGTGACCTTTGACATGTTAGTTTAAAGGTGCAAGAAATCAAAATGCAGTAACGAAGTATGTTGTATTCAAAGAGGGAAAGTGGAAAGAAATACGTACTCCTGCAGTTGGCTTTTCTTGGATATCAGTGCTTGTCGACTTCTCATCCTTTGACAACGTAGTAGAATCCATCTTGAGAGGCTGAAGGGCGAGTGTTGTTGCAGAAGGTCTGGTAAATAGAGATTGAAGTTGAATATCTCTGAGAGGAATCTGGGAGTGTAGGTATGACTTGATCATAAGTCGTGTTTTGTGAAGTACTTTGCTTGCTAAGAGAGCCTGAGTATTTATGCTCATTTGCTAGCGTGGCTACTAGCTTGTTGATCACGTGGTTGCAAACAAAGTGCCATTCACCCCCATGACGACAAAAGGAATTCAAATGGACTACGAACACATTCTACTTCACGCTTAGTATGAGGAACAGTACTCAGTCGGTATATCATACCACCATAAGTTTCTAAAAGATACATCATGTCCATGAAGAAGCTACAATCAAACATCACCAACCATCTCAATGTCCCCATCGCCCCCCTTCTCAAAATTCAAAACCTTATAATGCACCCCATCCCTCCCCAACACAACAACCCTCTTCATCTCAAAAGCTCCACTCCTAACCTCCAACTTTTCAGGAATGAAAGATCCACCAACAGCTTGAATTTGATACTTTTCGACCCTTTCTTTGGCCTCTTCATTGCTGAAGACGATAGGTTTAGGCAATGAATTCTCGATATACGGTGAGTATTCCATTTGAAATTCTTTGGTTGCTGTATCAGTATCCGTCGAAGAGTTGTATGGGATGGTGAGGAGAGTTGTTGCCCCTGGTGCTTTGTTAGATCTATGGCAGGACAGGATTGGGGGACGATACGTACCATCGAGTTCCCACAACACAAGAACGGTAGAATCGCCAAATATCTTGACATCTTTAATCGTGCCACTTCCTAATTTAATTGCTGAAGAATCAGTGTTTGAGACTGAGCTGAGACCCCCATCGATTGTTAGATGAACACGGGTGATTTGTACTGTTGAGGAGTTAGATTGAACTTTCCCGAAGAAACCAAAAAACTTACTTGATCCAGGCATGTCTTTAGGGACAAACGCAACGCAAGCTCGAGCAGTCGATGGGCCCTGCAAGAAGATCAGCTTATTGACCATCGTGAAAAAGTCAGTGGAGACTGACAGTAGTACTAAGTCTCATATCAACCAATTTCTTATCCGCAACACTACCAACCTGCTTCGGCGTTCCAAATATCACATTTCTCTTCTCCGCATTCGCAATCTGGCTAAACACAACCTTTGCCTGTCTGGTCAAATATCCACAAAGTAATTCAACCCGTGGTAACGCTTTCATATACGGCAGTCCCGATTCCTGCTTTCGAATCTGTTTGTCGAGAATATCAAACATCGGAAGGTTTTGCTCAACTTGCCAGCCGTTTTTGTAATCATCAGAGGTGTTATCTCCGAGATATACCTCCAATGGACTCGAAGTCATGCACGTCTGAAGATATGACAGCACTTTGCTGTGCTCGATTGAGGCCTCCTTTTCCAAGTCATCGTCTTTGGGAGAGACGGATGAATCTGATGCGAGCCTATCGATTTCGTGTCTCAGCCAAGATGAAAATGCCGCGAAGAGTTCAAGCTCATCGACAACCTGCATCAAAATCTTAGAAGATACCAGATGTAGACAAGCCACAGTGTCTACAATGAGACTGATTTGGTGACTCGAGAAGCCCAATGTATCGTTGGAACTCTGGAACTTGGCGATACCCGAGAATCGACTGAGTATAACAGAGCATCTTTCTAGAGCAGGAAGCATGTTCTCATGAACCAATCGGCGAGTATTTTCGAGTCCAGTGACCACCGCCTTTTCCCATCTTTTGTGGCCCTATTTAAGTTAGAAATTGGACCAACGATGATTATCACGAAACTTACCCTCTCAGCCAACTCATCCACCAACCATTCTTTCACAATTGGAAATGTGTGACCTGTTGCCACAGAGTGATACAGAGCTTGGACGATATTTCCCTTTCCCTTCTCTGCGAGCTCTTCATTAACGTTGCGAAGAAATTTGCTAGGCAGATCCCGAGTAGATTTCCACTCGCTAACTATCAAGATTTGGACTTGATGGATGTATCTCAACAGGTTCTGGAGTGCCGTTGACCTTGATGCCAGTAGTGAAAGATAATTGCTAGTCGCAGAAATGAACCGTAGATCCAGTGCTGCAAACGACAGGCTGTCCGACTCGGGAGATTTCAGAAGAAGAGCGTGAGATGAGAATTTTGGATGTGATGAATGCATGATCAATTGGGACGTTTTGCTTGAAGGGACCGAAGGTAGAGGGAAGGATCCAATGACAAATGAGTCGTATATGGTGAGATGGATCTGTCCTTCCTTCGTTCCAACCACCATTACATCAACGGAGTCATTGTCCTTTGGGTCGAAAGGATGGAAAAGCGTGTCCAAAGAGGATCTTGAGCAGAAAACATCTTCTCTAGAGTCATATTAGCAACCATTTTTCAAAATTGGAATTCCAACTCACGAGCTTCCACCTGCTGCCAAAAGACTCAATTTAGGTAGACTTCTCTCAATATCAATCATAGACAAATCTCTGGGCAAATCCAACGGAGATCTCGTCTCCAAAACCCTCGCATCCGACTCCAAAATCTCCCCCCAACTCTCCCCCTCCTTCAAACTCGACGTCTTGCCCGTAAGATTCGCACCCCATCCCACGCACGTGATCCCCTCAACACCCTCACCAGTCGAAAATTGATGAACGATCTTGGTGCTCTCTGCCCCTATCAGACGTACCGTTCCATCGCTCCAAGCAACAGCAAGGAGTTGTCCTTCAATCAGTTAGACCTTTCGCATAGTTTTCAGACGGGGACAAACCATTGGGTTTCCACCTGATGCTCTCCACCACCAGCTTCCCGGTTTTCTGCGCCGCCCCATACACACGCTGCCCATTGAGACGATATATGAGAACTTGCTGATCGGTAGTACCGAGAGCGATCAAGTCCATCGATGGGCAATATGCGAGTAGGCTAGGGTCGGCCGCGTGGGGTAGCGTCTTTTCGCCCAGCGTCGCGAGGGAAGCAGATGCCGCCATTATGAGATTCGTTCAGAGGGAATCAGGCACTTATTTTATGAGGGTGTTTTGGCACATCGTACATTCCAGGGTGGGTAGCACTTCAATTTGCTCGGGAGGAGGTTTCTGGGAAGTTGCAACGCGCTCGGCGCGTCGTCCTTGCCAGTTCAAATCAGGAAAACACATGACCTGTCAAAATGAGTTGCAGGCAAATATGAATTCGGTGATTCACACCGAAGGATCTTATTTTGAGGTCAGGGCGGTTCACCTCACGTCTCAGAAAGTTTGGTCTATTTCAACATGCAATATTTAATGGTGTCAAGCACTTTGACGATTCGTAAATCTGTGATTTCTCTATTCTGTTCATCATCATCCGTCCGGGCTATGTCTGGCCACGCCCCCTACGCTACGCTCGGAAAACCCTTGAATTTTTTGATTCCTGCCCAAAAAGTACGCTTTTATTCAATAGTGTATGCATCCGCCACAGATTTGATCTCCTTGGAGAAATCAACCGTCTCATCAAGTTCAAGAAGAGTAATATCATTGACCTAAAAAAATCTGTTAGAGCATATCTCAGCAGCAAATTACTTGGTTGACTTACATCGACATCGATAAATGGCTTCGTCTTGCTAAACTTGACTTGCATGGGGAAAAATTCGTTCTCGTCTCCAGCTTGAGCTTCGAATTCAAATGAACCAGTAGCGTTATCCTCGTCAACCAAACCAATGGTCCACTCCAAGCTATCTCCAGAAACTTCGTAGGTGGCATCAAAGCTTGAAACCGATGGTTCACTGGTGGCATAAGGTATCACAACAGTGACATCTTTCAGAGGATCGCCACCCGTAAGCTCGTATTCAACGGTAATGTTGTATGTGTCGTCAGAACCTCGGTTGACCCATACCGTGAAAGTAATTGGGACAGCACTGGCATCGTCTGACTTGGGGGTGGCTCTCCAACGTAAGACACCCACCGAGTTATTAACTGGGAATCCTTTAGTGACGTTTGTCATTTGGATACCCTTGGAGCTATTGAAGACATTCTTGTCGACGTTAGGATGCGTCCGGAACTGAACACCATGGCTTGCATTGGCCACAAGATCCAACTTGACCTTGGTTAGGGTTGGATCCGAGATCTTCAATTGCAGATCTCCCTTAATCTCTAGAGAGTTCAAAGCTCCTTCCCTTGACAGCTTTGCGTTTATCGTCTCCGCAATTGTAACATGAATGGCGTCGCGGTCTACGGCTGAGGAGGTAGGTGCAGCATGCTCAGTTGCTGCTGGTGCTGGGTGGTTTGGAACAAGTGAGGAGGAAGCAGGCTCTTCTGCCTCCGCGCCCAAATCGCCTCTTACACGTTCAAACATGTCCGTTGTCTTCGATTTCTTGCCCAATTGCATTCCCTTGCCCTTTGGCGCACTTGCCCTAATTACATAATTAGTGATGGACGTGCAGGAGGGGCAGTTCACTTACTTGTAGGATTTGTTCTTTTCAGCTTCGTATGAATCGTAGGTGTCGGTAACAGTTGATTTCGCTGGTGGTGTGTATGTAGGGTAGACGGGTGTACGAGGGATAGCATTTCTTCCGCTTCTTGAGACTTCCTTGCGCTGCATCTCCAACTGCTTCGCTTTTCGCTTTCGCTCTTCTGTGGCCTCCAATTCCTTGTTCTGCAAAGAAAGTTAGTCACGCGCCGCAGCATCTGAGAAGGTTTCCAATATACCCTTGAGATAATCTCTTGTATCCTCTCTTCATGACTCTCCATCTCCAAGAATGTCTTGATCTGGCTGATTGTGAGATTCTCCCGATACCCAAGGGTGACCAGTTCATCAAAGGCGCTGAGGAGCTCATATGCATTCTTTAAAATCTCCCTTTCATCCAGAGTTTTGCATGTACTGGTGACAACTTGTGCGAATAGGTGTAAAGAGTCAATATCTTGGAGGATATTGGATTGGCGGTTTGTAATGAGGACCATGTATAGCTCGTCTAGCGGTTGGTAGACAAAGCGCACATTATCTTGCTCCACCGTCGTATGCTGGGTGCTGGAATCTGCGAGCTTTGGAAAGGAAGCAAGAAGAGCTTCAATTCTCGACCGCTGCATCTCTCGAAACTGTCTAGAAAGGACAGCTTTACCCCCCCTTGTACAGATTGAGGCTGCGAGGACAACCTGGTTTGTAGTTAGCAGAGAAATTTGAAGCTGGGAACTAGCAGATATACGCACCATGATGGCGGGCGGAAGTGGTATGTGTTGAGGTGGTGGAGGGGTGGAAAGTGGTATATTATTTGGTATCAGTGTCCAGATTGTGCCCGCCAAAGGTCGCTGGCCCTGCTGAAGCCAGAATATTGCGGCCTTGTATGTGAGGCACGGAGACTCTTGCATGGAGTAGGCGCCTTTTGGTAGGGGGGCAAGCGTGTCAATTCCGACGCTAAAGGGCAGCTGCTTTCAATCAGCCAGGCGAAAGGTCATAATTAATTCCAACCACCAACCCCGAGTCCACTCCACGACACCACGACATCTCAAACCTGAGCAGGCCACAGACTCCTTAATACACTAGTTAAGCGGTCTTTAAGAGCACCGAGCTAGCCTCATATTTATTGATCCGCCCTTCTTTTCTTCCCTGCAAAGAAGTTCTTTAGATCCACCCTCCCTCTGGTGAATGCGACCCTCCCGCCAAAATACGACGACCTTTGTTCACCACGTCCCTCTACTACCACCTTTTGCCTACTTAACCCGCAGTCCAGAACCTCCACGCGCGGCTACACTGCATCGAATAGAAACCCTCTCCATCGTCCCTACATCTGACGTGGAAACCCACGGATATGCTTGAGTAGCCTACAGACAATTTAATCGACAGACGAGCCAACCCAGGTGACCAACTTCCAAGCTGCCCATGCTTGCCTCCCATTTCGAACACTCCCTTGCGCCAATGATGGCAGACGATAGTATGGAGATATCTTCCGATCACGAACATAACATCGATGATATCGATATTGACATCGAGTTTACTGCTGGAGATGGCGATGGCGGAGAAGATTACATGGTCGATGATACGCCAATGAATACTGGCTTCGAGGAGAATCACAACAATGAGGACCTCTTGACGGCCGCAGACGAGCTGATGGTCGATGACACCTCAGTTGTGGATGAAATGAACGACCATCAAGATGGACCTCTAGATCTGATGATTGACGACGCAGCCGTTACAATGTTTGATGAAACTATCGAGGAGACGGTTGCGGAAAATGTTCAACATACGTCAACATTGGCGGCAGAATTCTCTCAAGACATCCTTGTGCCGGGCCCAGAAAACCAGGGCGTTCCAAATTTGGCTGTTGACCAAGCTCGTCATGAGCAACCAGTTGAATCCGACATCTATGAGTCTTCAGAGGCCTTGGAGTCGACTATTGATCCTGTCCACGCCGATCCTGTAAAGAGCTCATTTAACGCTGGAGCTGATTCGGCTGATGGAGATACCAACCCTAATTCAGATATCGCAGTTGAGCAGGGTGTATTGGCCCAAATCGGCACCAAGCCCAAAGACCCCGAAGATTTTAACACAAAGTTGTCTTCAAGTCTAGATATGTCGGCACTGAAAACCACCACGAGCCCCCGCAAAGAGAAAAAGTCGGAGCCCGCTGGCGAGAATGAAATTGGTCAGCCAGATGAGCAAACTGATCTAACCAAATCCCCCCCAGCTTCTAACCCTGATGACGCTGCCCACGTTACACAGGAAAATACCTCTGAATACCAAAGTAACACCAACGAGGAACCAGCTACAGAAAACGCATTGGTTCTACCTCCCGAAGTAGTCATCGTTTGGCGGTCTGCTGAGTATTCCCTGTTCCCAAAATCAGAGTTCGACGACCCAGACACATTCTTCCTATCAAATCCAAGTATTCTTGAACAGCCAATTGGCGACTTTCTCCAATCTGTCCGAGATGTTATCCACGAGGAACTCGAGGACGAAGCCGAATTATGTATGGCTGTAGAGGACCTTGCTTTAGAAATTGAAGAGGTGAGCTGTGACACTTTTGTCTAAATGTTCCACTGCTAACAGATATATCAGACTTCGAAACACCTTCGGGATTATACCTTTGGTCAGATTATTGAAGTGTTC
>LLCD01000118.1:0-28297 GCA_001414355.1 Hymenoscyphus salicellus
GACTCTAGTAGAGAAGATACTCGTATTAGGATCCCTTAGAGCATATCCATAGCCCCGCCATTGGCCGGATATTTCTCTTCCTTTGCGTCTCATTGTTTCTCTCCCCGGGTTAAGCGTTTGAGAAAAAGCAATAAAAATAACGACATCCAAGACAGGAAAAGTCCCACAATCCAGGAACAAAAGTCCAGCTTCAGCGAGTCAGAAACTACCCCTCCTCTCCCGACTCTTATTGTTTCATTCCTCCAGAATTTTTGAAATTGATTTCCGCGAAATCACCGGCGAGTATAGAAATAACCAAGGAAAAACAGACATCAATCATAAAATTCTCAACAGGGAACTCTCCCGCGATCTTCTCCCCTCCCCACACCGGCTAGCGAGTCGCAAGTTGCAGATGCAAGCCATCTTGCTCAATATTCATGCATCAGATGCAACACTTATTGCTGATGGCTGGCCGCAGGATGGTGCGGGATATGGAGGGAAACCATTGGATATTAAGCATGCAACGCTGCAAACATGACATGAGAACGCTGGTGGCAAGGTCGAATGATAGTCCTTGCCCCAACTTCTCGTCTGTTCCTTAAAGTTCCATCAGGGCAACAATATCGACAAACGTATCGCCTTTTCAAGTTTTCCTGGGTTGTCCTGGTTGAAGAATTTGGTAAAATTTTGGAGCAGGAGGGGTCGAGATGAATTGCTTGTTCTCTTATCGGCGCGATAACCACACAGCCAATTCTGTCTGGGCGTATTTCATGGCGGGGTCTTTGAAGAGCTGTCAAGTGAAGTTTCGACTCTAGTAAACTATAGGGTGAACCTAATGATCCTTTGGTGAGAGTCATGTGACACACTTTTTCGCGGTAAATTTAACGGCACACCCAGGGAATCACTGCATACTGCAAGTGAGGGGCATCTTTGCTTCCGGCAGATATCGAAGCCGCAGTGATTTTGTGTATCGTCAGGTCTGCCCTCTGCAAGCTGACCATGCATGGATAAGCCTTTGAGGCTCTTGAGATCTGAATCTCAAAATTGGAGATGTCAAAAGTAATTCAAGACAGTGGATGAAAAGCAAAATATCCCACCGTGAGACAACTTCTGCACGCTTCGGCCAATAACCGCTCTGAGTTTCTTTTTTGGCCAGGGCTACTGTTCTTAAGCGAAAATCCCAACCTCACCCCGCGCCTATCACTCAAGCATCGTCACTTTTCCCTTGTTCGAATGCATTTCCCGTGACTCCAGAACAAAACCAGAAATCAACGCCCTGGTCGGGTGCGAGAATGCCGTCGCAAAGAAGAGCTTCACATGACATTCACCATCAAAGAAAAGAAGCGCCACCATAGAGTCGTCTTCAACAGAAGGAAAATGGCGGGGTCGGAAAATTCGAATTCATCATCATCGGCATCCAGCACTTTCGACCGAGCCTCGTACAGCGACCAAGCACAAACGCTGCCATCACGATCTGAATTCGTGATTAAGGAAATCAACTCAGAGGACGAGGCGGAATTTGGATTTGTAGCCGGAAGTCCCATAACCATGGCTGCAGCCACGGAAAGCATGATCCCCGATCTCTTCACCAGCCTCCCACCAATCCGCGACTTTCTCAATACGGGATCTTCTCAGATACAGGACCAGACAATACAAGAATGTCTCCCATTTTTGGCAGGGATCGAGGAAGGTATCAAAGTTAATGCCTACAGCGTTCCCAATCTGGACCGAAAGAGACATATAGCTTTTCTTCACAAGACTTTAGCAAGGTTGCCCGCGGCATACGTTGCTGCCGATGCGAGTCGACCATGGATGTTCTACTGGGCGCTTAATGGTCTTCAAACTATGGGTGAGGACATTTCGGAGTATCGGGAGAGAGTTATTTCTACAATTCGTCCAATACAAAATGCAACTGGCGGGTTCGGTGGGGGAAATGGGCAAGCATCACACCTAGCACCAACATACGCTATTATATTATCCATAGCACTGGTGGGTGGAAAAGAGGCTCTTGAAGTTATTGATCGAAAAGCCATGTGGAAGTGGCTGGGAGCATTGAAACAAAAAGATGGATCATTTCAAATGTCCGTAGGCGGGGAGGTGGATATGCGGTAAGTTCGACAATACCAGATGGCCGATTGAGACATTCTCTGACACAAGATAGCGGTGCATACTGCGCATCTGTGATTATCACTCTTCTCGATTTACCACTAGAGTTACCCAGAGACTCGCCCTCTTGGTCACTAGACTTTACATCATTCCTTTCGGGACTACCAGAGTGGGTTGCTCAGTGTAAGTTTGTTAATCGTTACATGATTCAACTCCGCTAATTTAATGTAGGTCAAACTTTTGAAGGTGGATTCTCTTCGAGACCAGATGCTGAAGCACATGGTGCCTACGCATTTTGTGCTTTAGCATGCCTTTGTATTATTGGCGATCCTCACGTCGTGATACCCAAGTAAGCAAGGTTTCCCTATTGCACAACCGTCAAGCTAATTTACTAGGTACCTCGATGTTCCTAGACTGATATCCTGGCTTTCGGCTCGTCAATATGCACCCGAGGGGGGGTTTTCTGGTAGAACCAACAAGTTGGTTGATGGTTGTTACAGCCATTGGGTTGGAGGCTGTTGGCCTTTAATTGAAGCCTGCCTCGAAGGTCCATATACACGTAACTTGCCTTCAAAAATAACCCTCAGCACCAGCATCTACAGCAGAGAGGGTCTTATTCGTTACATTCTATGCTGCTGCCAGGATCAATCGAAACGAGGAGGTTTAAGGGATAAGCCAAGCCAGTAAGCAAAAATCTCCTTCGATCCGCTTATGCATATTTCTTGCTCACTCTTATTTTTTAGTTCGTCTGACTCGTATCATACATGTTATGTTCTTGCTGGTCTCAGCTCTGCACAACATAAGTGGCGTTTCAACCTTTCTGCAAGCAAAAGCGAACGGGCCGAAAACCTGACATCCGCCTATCAATGGACTCTAGAAATCATATACTAGCTACCTCATTCTACCTACGCGACCTCAGATGTGACAGCGCTGCGCGCGATCTCTCGTATAACGCCATATGATTTATGAACTTCCAGACTCGACTTCAGTTCAAAAGGTGGGTTTTGAAGAAATTTTAGGTCGCATATTTTCGCCACAATTGTGGTTCTGGCACGCAGTTAATGGCGCAGGATTTGCATTGGCGAGGAATTGTATATTGACATAGCTAATTCGATATTTTGAGCTTTGAGCTTTGAACTTTGAACTGTTTGAGGATTCATAATAAATTACGGCGGTAGTCCCGTCTTACAAAATAAAGTGTCGATTTTTGACATAAAGGTTGTTTCGGTTGATAATGGAAAGCTGCAGCGTTACTTTGCATATACTTAATCTCTCTTATGTCAACATATATCAGACTCAATTAGTCAGATTCTTATTCTCCCATGGGTTTCTGCACAGCATCTACTCGGTAAGATCTTGTGTTTTCCTCTTATCTTCTTACTTTCAATGGCATAGCTATAAGGGAGGAGTAGAAGTATTGGGAGTCAGAGGCAGAAAGTTCTTACGTTTCAGTCGTTTTTGCTAGATTTGATAAGCGACAATTTCTTGATAAAAAGGTACATGTCTCGGTACTGAGAACGGAAGGAGGATTTCAAAGGCCCCCTTGTTGCTGACGAAACACTGGGATCTCTGGGATTATCCGTCCCGTGCATAATAATAAACTGGCAATATTGCAATATTGCAGGCCGGCAGAATGAAACGTGACTTTACTCTATGCAGTCAGAAAGTAAGCAAACGGGAAATATAGCAATGAAAGACAAGCGGTTATTTAATAGGAATTGACCTGTCAAATGTGTCCCTCGCTCGTCTTGTTAATTTATTGCACACGACATGTCTTCGGATTTTCCAATTTTCCAGCGCTGAGATGACGGATTTCCTGACACTCTTTTCAAAGTTGAGGCGAAATGTCCGCGAAAAAAAGGGGATTTTGCCGATGCACCACCACACGTTCCCCCACCGAGTTCGCTGCATCAAGTTTTTTGTTACGGTAACGTGTCGTATTCGTTCCATTGCTACTGATAGCACATTATCGGTAATGCCGGGAAACCAAGCATACGACGAACATACATGCGGTGATAGCAACGACAGCCGCAGACGTTGGTGAGGTCACCTTGGAGAGATAAACAGCAGCTTCTGAATGGGACCATGATCACGAAATTCCACGCCCCGCCCTGGGTGTACCAAAAAAGATTTCCAGTTGTGCGCTTTCAATCATGTGCCTTTCTCCGCATTCAATTTCAAGGGCGGGTGGGGGACGCCACTGAATCAGGGTCGAGAGGAGGGATTTAAGTGGTGGGGAAGAAGTGCAGCAAGACGCAGCGATGCAGCAAAACTGCATGCAGGCCATAATCGAGTACATCTCCGCCGGCGAAATCGTACGAATGGACCTAGACTATTGGATAAGTTGCCACGGGAGTTCCCTCCAGCCAATTCTTCATCACATTCCTGTTCTGGTCAGTACCAGATGAGCGAGTCGTTCCAGACGGTAGTCGCTTGGTTGATCGCTGGAGGTCAACATACGAGTCGTCGAGTCGAGGCCGTCCGTCTACTCACATAGGCAGTAGACGAAGGATGCACAGATACGTACGATAGGTACTGTGCCAGACGAGGGGAGGTCGCTTCTCAACTCTTCGCTGGCAATAGCGACCTATGATGACGAGCTGCCAGGTCAATATATGTCGAGTGGCTGTCTTGGTTGGTGCCGAGAAGGCCCGTTGGAAGAGGCGGATTGACCAACCACTGCCTTGATGCTCTTAGATTGGATGTGTTGCGCACCCAGCAAATCCTATCAGTCAGGTACGACAACACCATGGCGAATCCAATACCCTGCGAGCCGGTTCTCGACAACGTCAACTCAGACACAAGACACCCCATCGAGCCCATCTCACCCCATAAAGGATCATACAGGATGCGAACCACAGTTCCTCTGCCAAAGGTGGTGGCTGCCATCCTCGCCCGACAGAAAGGCTCAGAGACGGGAGCATCGCGGGGTTCATGGTGGCCAGGATCGAGACCCCTCATTACTCTATTCCGCCTGTCAATGTTTGGCTTGCGTTCTCTCTTCTCCCTCCGTCTCGCGGGGGTCTTTTTTCAGTTCATCGATATCGATATTTGCTCCTCGCTTGGCTGCCCTCTGCTCTCTTAATATTGCCTTTTCCCTCCCCTTTTTCGCAACCCCAACACCAATTCCCTCTTCCCTCTCTCAACCTGCTTAATATACACCGTCGTATACAGCCGTATGCCTCTTTTGATTTTGACGGCATATGGTTACTGCTTCAGACCCCCTCCAGCGCACTGCCAGCTCATCATTGCATGCGCACCAACCTTGTCCACGGCTAGTCGTCGGCCTGCCTCGCTCGCCTTCTTGCCTTCGCCTCCTCGCTTGAATCTGCGAACAACAACCACCACCACCATCTCATTCCATCCGACCTCATCCGTACACCCCCCAATCCCCCAGGGAAAAAAACATTCGTGGTGCTGAGCAGGTCCTTTCCAGCCACTCTGTATGCATTCCACGCTCACCGACTTCGTGTCAAGCCCTTCTCCAGTCAATCCAGCGTCAAACGCGCGCTGCCCCTCACCCAAGTGGCAGAGGGGTACCGTTGTAGTGCGGGGCAGCCAGAGAGACTATCGCTCACACATTAGCCACTTGTAGCAATGGGCCTTGACCGTCAATCTCTCTCCTCTCTCATCGGGCCCTTCAATCCTGGGCAAGTAGCCTTGGGATGGGGTGAAGAGAGTCGGAGGATCCTGTCCCTGGGCAAAATGTGCGGAGTTCTCTGTGACGTTTATTGTGCATTGGACCCATGCTGCCATCGATTTCCGTGCATTAGTCGCCAGCCCAGCGGATCTTAACGGTACACAGAAAAGACCTTGAACGGCGTCTTTTCCCTGGAATCAACGCTACTGGCTGCACCTGTCTTCGGCAGCAGGATACCAGAAAATTTTTGCCCCGAGATCGAGGGATGGGGACCAGAGGCCATTGATTCTTTCGCCACTGGGATGCATCGTCCGACAATCTCTGTAGCTGCAGACCAACCTCAGAACGGCGAATTGATATTTCCAAGCCGTCAAAGATCATCCTTTTGTATGCGTTCCCATGTTGTGGTGGAGTTGCCTAATCTCTTGACATTTATCAACTGGCAACGACCTACGCCAGCACATCGATATGGGTCACACATGAAGAGCCGCATCATGACTTGCATCTGGTTCAACCCTTCGTCCTATCTCGAGAGCGCCTGGATATTTCTACGGGAATCCAATCCATAATCCTTGTATAGCGCTAATCACAGACTCTGCAATAAATCACAAGTGGCTCGCCGTTGATGGAGGAGGTCCTGCACAAACCCCCCTAGGACACCCACCCGATCAGTCAGCCCTACTCCTCATCACCACAACGTCGTCCACACATCCATTGTCTTCACATACACATCACTGATTTGGTGCATATTTCCCTGTATACTTTGGAGATTGGGCTCAATTGCATCTCTCAACATCAGATATTTCCCTTGGGCAATCCTACTTCGGCATCCCTGACCCTTTTCATCAAACTTGTTCTACCACACGTCTGCACGGCGGAAAGGCTGGTTCCTGGAAACGCTTCGTCTGGGCAATTAAAACCATCGAATAAGGTTACAATGGGTGGTTTCTACATGGCATATTTGGAGAGTACGTCGATTTGTTTCTGCCGAAATATTTTTGCTTTACTTTGGGGGGGGGGGGGGATTTCCCCTCATACTTTTCATTGATACAACGGTCTGGTTCTGGAAAGAAATTATGTCCAGTTTTGAAACTTGTCATGTTTCTCAAACAACCTTTCAAACTCACATTCATGTACCAATTGAAAGCAGCGTGGGGTTTTGATGCCCAATATTGGAATTTCGGGTGGGATGTACCAACAGATGTGCTGATCATTTCATTTGTCTATTTTCTTTATTTTTGTCGCTCATTGCCGGAATTGTGAGCTTAATATGCCTTTACAACCACTAACATTTCACCTAGGTTTGTGCCGACGTCGTGGATGGGGAGATCCAGTGTACTCGCCATACAGAGATGAATCAGGATACGCCTGTTACGTGGAGGTCAATGGACGACAATACCAAACCGATCTTGCCTACGAATCGGGAGGATTGGCCCAGGAGAATGCAGCAATGCGGGCGTTTATGGTCTGCCGAAACTTCTCGGTCAATGGAGGGATGTTGGCTCGCAATGGCGTTGTCCAAGGACTGCCTGCCAATGAGAGCAGTAGCCGACACAGGAGACGAGGAGGGAGACATTCAGTCAATCTGAGCAGCAGCAGTTCCACAACATCTTCGGAATGATCTGTTATATACCCTGGACGTCGCATCCTTCGATAGTCTAAGAAATAGCTGTCGATCCTCTTTCTGGCTGCAAAGAGTCCTCTCTTTTCAACCAACCACCCAACCACCAAACCCCATTCACAATTTCTGCTCATACTTTCTGGATGAAACCGATCTACGAGCAGGCTTTTCCTTTTGAAGAAATCGAAGGCAAGCAAACCATTTACGAGATCCAACGAAACGAGCGAATGAAGAAAAGAAAAACCCGCCTGGCAACGGCAAGAGAAAATTTATCTGCTTTTTGACGAAGTGCGAACGACAGAAGAATCAAATACTTAACGAATTATAATGAACGGACGAATCTCATTTTCCTCCCACACAAATACCAGCCCACAAACAAATCCACACACATTATTCTTTTTCGAAATGAAGAATTTTTCGAGGCAAGGCATGGGTATTATACAGCACCAGCCACTTGATGAAACAGAGGCAACTCTGAATTCACTGTCTTTACGGGGCTGGTTATCTTTTTTTACGTTGCAAATACTTTGAGTTACAAAAGACATGGAGAGGTGTTGTCGTTTTCCATTTTCATGACATTGGGGGGCGGTGGTTTGAAGCCCTTTCTCTCACTTTTTACATCTTACCTCCATGCATTTAGCCAGCGTGGTGGCAGCGTTTGATTTTCTCTCTCTGAATGAATTGATGTTTACGACTTCTCTTTTTTCTCAACAGGGTGGTTAGTTTGTCTTTTTGCTTGGGGGTAAAATTGGGATGGGGGAAGGATGGAATGGATGGGTGACTCTTTTGAGGCGGGAGTGGAGGAAACTTTTACGATAAATGACTTGATGAAAAATAAAAATTCTATGGGCAACCGATTATATTTACTTTCTCCTTTTGCAGAGGCCCCAGGCTCATCTTGAGACGCTTTTGAAACTTCTCCATTTGCGATTAAGGATGTGAGATGCTCCGGGTCGTACAAACTACTCGAGAACCGCCCCGCCAGCCGATCACCTGGGGAAAAACAGGACCCAGCACCGTTTAAATGTATGCAAGAAGCGACATAATCCTCGAGTCTTCTAGGTACTTTCTCACTGCATGCATTTGAACTAGTAAGTTTAAGTACCGAGTACCGTTGCTCAATGTCCACACCGAAAGGGGAATGAAAATTCCACGGAGGCGGTTGTGGCGTTGAGGAAATGCACAGCCACTGGCAGACCACAATTTTTGTCTCGTGATATGTTTGGGGAGGCACCAGGTGACTTGATTCTTGTTCTCGTGTTTGGGTGCTCTTTTAGGAGGTGGAATGTAGGAAATACGAGATTGGGAATAAGAAATGGTAATGTGGCCACAGGAAGAAGGAAGATGAGAAACCCCCACCGCATGGAAGCGGTTGAAGGACTGCACGAAATGACACACGATATGAGTACTTATGTACTGCACTGGCACCGAAAGAAGAAGGTTTTCTTTTCGTAAAATTAAGGAATCTACCCCTCAAATCAGAGATCAGAAGACTCTCGTAGAATGGAATTGACGGGCCTGGCCCATGAGCCGCATATATCATCACAATCAATAGGGGTTGGTTCCTGCATCAATTTAGAACCCCCAAGTGACCTCATCTACTCTTGTGGTTTTGCATGTTTCGTTTGGTCTTGGTAACTAAGATTAAAACCCTACCCTAATTTATTCAAGTAGCCGTCGACCCAACGGCCGTCGTCCTCTCATGCAGTTGAATTCAAAAACGTGGGGATCCTAGAATCATGGTGACAGGTGGTGCAGCTGACCTCTGTTCTCACGGGCCGGTGCAGCATTTAAATTTCAATTCAAGATGTTCCAGGCTGCACATCTCATCTCACGGGCCCGTATCCAGTCCCTACCACTCCCTAGCTGTAGTCCCCTAATAGCCGCCCCTATTATTCTCTCCACTGTGGCACTAGGCGAGAAGTTACCCTTTGGGGGATTCGACCGCGCAACCAGTGATTTTGAGAGGTGTCCTTGATCTCTAAGACTAAGACCACTACCACCACCTGTCGAGTCCAACTTTCCTCACTACTTCCTCACTCCTTCCTCACTACTCCCTCACTACACCAATTCACACTTCTGCATTCACTTCTCGCACTCTCGCTGACCCCTAAATACCCCGCGCTCCATCTGCCACCGCATTCACTCTTTGCGCTTCGAGCTGCCCAAAGTTAAAATAAACCACCCATAAGATTGTGGGGTATCCTTTCGTGCCCCTTTAACTACAACACCACTTCCCCAACAGACACCCCATCACCACTTACCCCAAAATGAAGGGTCAGCTTTTCCCAATCCGGAGATCAATTTCTCCCTTTCTGACATGAAAAAACAGCCCTCATTCTCGTCGGTGGCTTTGGCACCCGTCTACGACCTCTCGTACGTTCAACCCCCGCTCGAAGCTCCAAACCCTCGAGCCCTGGACCGCAGATTCTCCAGACCCTTCAATATCGACAATGACTGACATATCGACAGACCCTCACTCTTCCCAAGCCATTGGTCGAGTTTGGAAATAAGCGCATGATTTTGCACCAAGTCGAGGCATTGGCAGAGGCCGGAGTTACAGATATCGTTCTGGCGGTCAACTACCGACCAGAGGTGATGGAGAAATATCTGGAAGAGGTATGTCAAACCAAAAATCCATACCAATATTTACAAGGCTGACGAAGTGGACCCTGATAGTATGAAGAGAAATTCAACGTCAAAATCACATTCTCAATCGAATCCGAACCTCTAGGCACCGCCGGTCCTCTCAAACTCGCAGAAAAGATTCTCGGAAAAGGCGACGACCCATTCTTCGTTCTCAACTCGGACGTCATCTGCGAATATCCTTTTGCCGACTTGGCTGCGTTCCACAAGGCTCACGGTCAAGAAGGTACAATTGTAGTCACAAAGGTCGAGGAGCCATCGAAATATGGTGTAGTCGTACACAAGCCAGGACACAACTCACGCATTGACCGATTCGTCGAGAAGCCAGTGGAATTCGTCGGAAACCGTATCAATGCCGGTATCTACATCCTAAACCCAAGCGTCCTCAAGCGCATCGATTTACGTCCTACCTCCATCGAGCAAGAAACCTTCCCCGCGATTTGTGCCGACGGACAATTACACTCCTTCGATTTGGAGGGATTCTGGATGGACGTTGGACAACCAAAAGATTTCCTCACCGGAACATGTCTCTACCTCTCCTCCCTCACCAAGAAGGGTTCCAAGCTTCTCACACCCATCAACACATCCTATGTCCACGGTGGGAACGTCCTAATCGATCCCTCCGCCAAGATTGGCAAAAACTGCAGAATTGGCCCCAATGTCACAATCGGTCCAAATGTTATCGTAGGAGATGGCGTTCGTCTCCAGCGATGCGTTCTCCTCGAGGGCTCCAAAGTCAAGGACCACGCGTGGGTCAAGAGCACCATCGTGGGCTGGAACTCGACTATTGGAAAGTGGGCACGCTTGGAAAATGTCAGTGTTTTGGGTGACGATGTGACGATTGGTGATGAGATTTATGTCAATGGTGGAAGTATCCTTCCTCATAAGAGCATTAAGGTTAATGTGGATGTCCCGGCTATCATTATGTAAAAACAGCAAGCAAGCGAGAATCGTTCTTTTCCCCTCCAATTCAACAAAAAAGAAGACAAGAAAAGAGAAAATTGCATTGTTTTTTTGTGATTTTTTGCGGGGTATTGGAGAGAGAAAATACTTGCATTTTTTGTGGTTTTATCCGAGGTCTGCATTGCTACTTGGGATATGGATATGGATGAGCGTACTTGCATGCGTGCCTGGGGGAGCGTTCTATGTTACTTTTTCTCCACTGTTTTTTTTCTGATTCTACCTTTACTCACTTGTTGAAGCATAGGGTTCTTCTTTTCTAGGGGTGTGTGTGAGCATGGCGTCTTGAGATTTTGGGCGGCTGGGAGAGAGTGGGCATGAACAATATGTTTGTTTCTCCGCCTACTTACGACCTGAAAAGTTCAGAGAATTGAAAGCTACAGTGTACATTTTATTTAATTGTTTAGATAATACATATGCCTGGCTTTTTTGAAGAGAGAGTTCTTGAACTTGTGGTTAGGTGGGTGTGAGATTTGAGATGTGAGATGTGAATTTTCTAAGTTGAGGGCTTCCTGAGATTTCTTTGGCTTGGGTTATTACTTTGGTTGTTTTTTATAATGCCCTTGAGCTTAGCTTTAGAACTTTGCATACATTATCATGCGTTCGAGAAAACAGAGGTATTTGTCATTTCGGAATTTGTCGGTGCTTTTCTGGTAATTATACATAGACTAGCGTGCTTTCAACTTTTACATCTTTTGGAATTCACGTCGACTATTTAGATGACCTTCACAGCGGCACAACATAACGGCTGCTAGTACCATTAAGATCGGTCAATCCCTCAAAGGCAAACTGGGAAGCTACTTGGTTTCTACCAAGCTTGCCCCAAACATCTGGGCTGTCATGTAAGCTTCAATTCACTTACTTCCGATCTTTCTTTACTCTCGGCTTGTGGTAAAAGCGATGCCCAACCGGAAAAAGTCATCAAGACAGCTCCTCCGCGTACGTAATGGCTCTCTTGAATAACTTTTGGATCATTCTACATTCTTTGACAAGCAAATACTGATTACCCCATCTTATTGCAGGCTTGTACTCGCAAGGGCAAAAGATCCTTCCACATTACCAAACCTCCTGCCCATCATCCATTCGCCAACTTCTGGACGAGACTCAGAATCTCTCCTCTTTAGTCCTACAACATTTAGACGACGATATCCTCCACGCATCAAGTTCAAAGACCCTCGAACGCTCATATACCAAATTCGTAGCAGAAAGAGTACTAGAGGCAATCCAGATATTGCATCAGGATGGTTACATACATACCGATATCAAGCCAAACAACATCCTTGTTAATTACGCTGGCTCTGGTGGCCCCGGCTCACCACAGTTCACCGATGTCAAACTTGCTGATTTCGCAACTGTTACGCGGGTAGATGCCAAGGAATACTCCAAGGTTGGATTGAGCGGCCAACACATTGGGGCTGCTATCTTTCGAAGTCCCGAAGCAATGCTGGAACTCAGATGGGGGCAATCTACCGATATCTGGTCCTTTGGTGCCACAGTACGCCCTACCTCATTCTTGTTTGCTGAATTCATGTTTATGTGGTTTCTAGCTCGTCAACCTTATATATATGGGGTCAGGACTGGCATATCTTCTGTCCAAAACCCTAAGCTCGCCAAAGTCAATGCTGAGGATTTCATTGCGCATATTATGATCCGCCAAATGGCTTATTTTGGACCCACTCCCCAATCCTATCTAAGTCTTATGCCAGAGGAGGATTTTAGATGGCAACTTTTAGGAGCAGTCAACATATACGCTGGGGAGAAGAATATAGGTTGCCCTTTTGAGGATGCTCAAGATGATCGCTTGATGGGGGACGATAGGAGGTTTCTTCTGAGGATTATGAAGTATGACCCGAGAGACCGCCGGACTGCAAGTGAGTTGTTGGAGGATCCGTGGTTTGAGGGTGTACCGTAGTCTGGTGGTACGTCTTGGTTCCACTATCATTATACTCTTGGTTGTGTAACTGATTTAGAGGGAACTGTAAAGGCTTAGGATGATCAAGAAATACAAACCAGCTTGATAATTCCGTGCTTGTCAGAATAGATGCGAATAACTAGTATATATTAATCACACCAGAATTAGATTAAAGCTCTTGGAAGTAAAGTAGTTTTCAACTTTTATAAGCGCGCTTAGATATTCTTGAACCTAGTTTTGTGGGTTACTTACCTCCTCATCAATGTTTTCGAGAATTCGGAGAGACTATTTGTGCCGTGTGCACCGATTCATAAGAATTTTGCAAGTGGATCAGAGAAAATAGGTGTTCTGGAGATTGTGAGAATATTTTTTGCTTTTCATGAATATCAATTACCAGTTTTCCGACCAGCAGATAATTCTCGAGAAGGTAAATGAGTACCACACCCCTCAAAGTTCTCTTAACTTGCTCTGGAACCTTTCTGGCGCAATTCTTACCATGCGTCATTCTCTTCTCTCATTGCTTCTTTGTCTTTTGGTAAGTAGTCATAAACTCTCTCTTTCCCATGAATGTCCAATACCAAGTAGACTGTCCATGGCTAATACGACAATTAGAGCTCCACCTCTTAAGCTGGTCATGTCTCCAGTAGTCCTTGTCAACATCTCCCGTCTTGGTCTTCTTCACGCAGTCGAGACATATGCCTTGAAACTTGGAAGATATCTTGTCAAGGAGCTCGCTGATAGCACTTCCACCCAATGCATACCTACAGCCCATGCAGGAATTTTCTGGCACCTTGGGAGAAAAATCTACAGAACCAGCACAACCGATAATGTCGACAATTGATTTTTGCTGAAGCCTATTGATTGCCCAAAGCTCGGTCTGGTGTACAGCCCTGGGGTAAGCATAAAGGGACTTGTCTTTGCATTGGCAAGTGACTTCAAAGAATCCACCGACGAGCTGAGACTTTAGGCTACCCCGAGCGCCATTCAAGGCTCCTATTACGGCCCTAGTTAACACCTGCAAGGTGAAAAGAAAAATGGGCACCCGAAATGCACTGACGGGAATTTGACTTACCAATCATGTTACCATCCAAATGAAGGTGGTAGTTCTCCGTGGGATTGTACTCGGTAATATGACCAGCGAAAGTGTATACCAGTAGCCTAGTGAGATTCGCAAATGGCTTCGGAAGATCAAACAAGTAACATGGATAGAGTAACATGCGGATTTTCTCCTCGTTCTCTTTGGCCTTTTTGAGGTGTTTGCCTCGTAGTGGTCTAGAAGATTCTTCAACCAGTCTCTCAATTTTGAGAAATCAGCCTCTTTTGGGCGTTTGGATTGGAGGAAAAGGCCAAATTCTAGATGAGTGAGAGTTGGATATGATATCGAATGAGCCAGGAATGATGTATGCTTACCAATGACTTCCCAGATCTCTTCAATTGGCATCTCAGTGAAAGGGTCCGGAACTTCATCTTCATGATATGTGTGGAACCAGAGTTTGGCTGCAAGAGGGCGATCACACTCCATGTCAACAATAACTTTATCATGTTCGAGCCATCGTTGGCGTGTGAACATCTGCTTGAAGCACTCGAAGTTGTCGAACATAACTTGACGGGTGACCTCGACAGACATCAAGATCTTGCCTGGGATGGACGCTTCATTGTTCGCCGACTTGAAAATGCTGGTTCCTGCATCCTTGACGGTGTATAGGCGGATAGTGAGGTCGCCATCGGAGTTGATATCAGTGCCGGCGAGCCTATATTCGTATGTGAGCTTTTGAATTAGATCGGGGTGCTACAATGGAGTACTCTTACCTGGACGAGATCCTCGACGGCTCTGCGATAATTGGCATCGGCATCAATGGTGGACGTAGTCGAAGTGTTGAAGGTTCTGAGTTGTTGATGTGTTGTAGTCGAAGAAATTTGAGACCTGATTTTATAGACGAACCTTCGCCTCAATTCACCAACAAGCCCTCAGGTGAACTCGCTATCCTCCTGCTGTGACGTAACGCACTCCGCTTAAAAGTGAGCTTCAGTATTCTCAAACAGTGAAGCTAGAATATGTTTTGAGCCTAATATTTCCCCCTAATGTGTTGGTTGACAAAGGCGTACTCTTTCTCGCAACCTTACTTTCAACTGGTTAATAGCACCGTGGAGGGAATTTACTGTTTGGCTAAGGTGTCAAATCGATTACGAGAACGTCTGGTCGTGTACGTTATTAAAGCTTTATAAAAAAAGATGTACGAGAGAAGGTAAGGTATACACACAGGTTACCAATAAACCGCATCACATTTTAGCCTCCGTATCCCCTGACACCCAAAAGCCCCTCCCAAGTATCCCTCAACTTCTCCATCTCACCCCAGCACTTAGCACCCAGAACCTCAAAGTCTTCCCTCGACTCTTTCGTCGTATCAACCGCTCCCCGTTTCCTCCCCAGACTCCTTCCCGCAGTGTCCCCTACCACACCATTCCATCCCCACCCATTGACCTCCGTCTTCATCACCCTCTCCTCACCACTTCTATTCGTAGCAGAACCCCATTTTGCCTTGTTCAACCCGTTCCCTTCCATATCTTCAAGAACTTCAGGTTCTGTTAGAGCGATCCATGTAGGAGCAACGGCTGCTTTATAAGGATCAACCGAATGCCATGGACTTCCGATCCAACGGGCGAAAATGAATACTAATCTATAGAAGAATACTAAGATACCAGGTAATGGCAAAATTTCCGAGCAGAAAATCCCGGGATGGGTGAGATGTATTGTTGGCTTAACGAGTGGAAGTTCGTCGGCTTCGTCTTCGCTGGGCTTTGATTTCGAGGCAGAAACAGTTTTCGAGCTATCGAAGTATGAGGCAACTACCCGTTGAACAGAGGGAAGGCTTGAGGTCAAGGACATGAGTTCGACCAGGCCCTTTGTATCTTCATAAGGCGTCCGGGACTTGAGAGCTTGAATATCATCAAGATCGACATTCTCGGGCAGGCCTTCGATACTTGAGACCCAAACTATCTTGCCTCCAGATTTTGAAGTAGGGGAAGCAGGGCGAGACAAAAGTGGCATTAACTCGTGAGCAAGAATATAGTGACCAAAGACGTTTGAACAGAAGACGTTACCAAGGGGAGGCTCCGTAGACTCTGGTTTCTCCGAAAGCAATGGCTGGCTATCTTCGTCTTTTGGCGTCTTCACACGGTACGAAGACTGAAGCTTAGAACGAGCTCCGACATCTGGGATTTTGAACTTGGGGTAGGTGACGGCTTCCACGGTATCCATGAGTACATCCCGAATAGCAGGAATCCAGTCAACACCAACCCAACCCCCAATGCCCGCACTCAGAATAACCACATCTAGTCTTGGTATTCGTATGTCACTCAATCCCCAACCCCACGATCTCTGAGCACCAGTAGATCCGGGTGTTTGACTCAATGCCCAACGGTCCTGTTGAACATTGCCCGAGAAGCTTTGCGTGCCCGGAGACCCATGGGGGAGTCTGCCACCATCCATAGTTGTCGCATCTGGGCTCCCAATCGTGCCATTGACAAGCCTATCCGCGAGTCTATATACACTCTTCAAATCACACAGATCAACCTCCACCCCCAAGAAATGCACTCTCTGAACCTGGTCCTCCCATCTGTATGTTTTCCCCTGCTCCTTTGCCTTCTGGGTCAACTTCTTAGCATAGGCCGAATTGTCGACGCATCTTCGAAGATGGGCTCGTAGCCTCGATATGGTGAAGCGGGTCTTCAATGGAGCGCGGGTGCATAGGATCAGAATGAGGTGCTTGTTTGGAGAGGTATCGGGGGAGGTGATGAATTCATCGATGAGTCTAGCTGCGATTGCATAGCCTAAACCGCTACCCAGTTATCAGTATCATGCGCTAAACACGTAAAAAGAGAACCAACTGCGGTATGTAGCGCGGGATGGTAGCTATGAGAATGATTCGCCGTTGCCGCGCTTACCTATTGGCGCCAGTTATCAAGGTAAATAGTTGGCTATCGCTCGTCTCCCATGGTGGTAAGCCCATTGCGGCTATTGTCTGTATGAATGGGGCTGTGGTTGGAATCGAGTTGTGGTCGTCCTGAACTTTGGGGATTCTGGGGTAAGCTTGGGTGCAGTGGCGGAACCTCGGGTTTGAATAGGGGGTCAAATAAGGACATCAAAAGCGGAAAATTGTTCGAAAAGTTCCCGGACAAGTGAACTGGATTGTTCCAAGCATTTAGGGCAATCAATATCAATTACAGGACAGGGGTAATGAGATGGGCAAGTATTTCAAGTCATCTAAACATTGAGTAGCTAATGGGATATTTTCTCTGGGCTGGCGTACTTTCATTTTCAATGTTATAGGTAAAGCATCAGTATGGAGAAAATCCCACCCTCAACATGGCACCACACCGGAAAGATACGCCCAAAATAAGGAATCCTGCAAAAGAGAAAGAACTTGGTATTGTCTGTTAACGCCTCGCTGTTACAAAACAAGAGAAATAAGAGACCGATACATAATCTCCCCTTCCCTTTCTCCAAAAGAAGACAGAAAACCCCCACCCAAGAAGGCCGTCCCATCAGATCTTCTTCCTCAATTCAACATCACTATCGCTTTCATCATCCTCCCCTTCCTCTTCTCCCCTGGCAACTTCGCTCTGCCTTCTCCTCAATTGACCTCTCTCCCTCATAGCTCCTCGAATCTTCTGGCTCACCTCGTGGAAGCTTCCCTTCGAGTCCAACGTGCTAAAGGCTTGTAACGGAAATGATGCCGAACCCGCAGCGCCTCCGCTACTACTGCTATGGCTTCGGTTCCTTGAAGGTGGTCGTGTGGCAAAGAGCGCAATGTTCCCGAGATTTTTAAACGACTCGTTCCTTGGCAAATGTGAATTGCTGTTACTCGCTCCATCACCGAATTTCTCGAAGCTGGGTGGAGTTGACGTCCCAGAAACACCGGATTGCTCACTGCCTCTGCGATTGGACCTTAAACTTGTGGGCGATGCTGGCATGTCTCCATTTCTGAATGGATCTGCAACAATTCTAGCAGAATCGAAATCAGGAAACATTTCAGGACCCAAAGTGTTGATGACATCAGTTACTTCTGCGCTGAGCTCTACCCTCCGAGCCTGAAGCTTATAGATGACGTTGCTTGAAGCTGGGTTTAGTGCGAGAATGAGTGGCCGTAGAGATTTGAGGATATCCATGCCTACCTCTCCGAAACGAAGGGCGGCAAAGGTGATTGCTGGGAATATAACATATCCAAAGATCCAGACTGCCCATAGTGGCACGTAATCTGGAACATGGCCCTGGACTCTGTTTCGATACGTCCAGTACGTGAGTAGAATCGTGTAGAAGTTGTACAGGATTGGCGCAAACGCAAGTGCTACCAACAACTTCCAAGTAGCCATAACATCACGTCCTTGAAGCTTGACAGTTGAAGCAGCAAGCGCCTCTCGCGATTTCTTGATACTGATAATCTTGGAAGCAATGAAAACAGGGCCGAAGAGAACCAGACCAGGTAGCACGCCGATAGACAACACTGAGATTTTCCCCAATCTATAAAACAACAGAAAGATAGCTTTTGGAATTGAGAACTTGGCATATTCGACTTGGTGGTCTCGAATATTCATATACCGTAACTGTTTGTTGTAAGAAACCACCGACTTCTTCAAGGACACAATCCTGGGATCGTCTTTGTAATGGGTATATCCTTTGACAAGTCTTCGATTTAGCTCCACAACCATTGGAAGAGGAAGTTTCTTTCCAGTGGGATTGTAAAGACGACGGGCTGCTTGGATAAGCATAAGGGTATCATAGTCCGGACTTGTGACAGTGACTGCAACAAGAGCTTGATAAACCGTATCCAGCAACTGACTCACGGCTTCTCTCCGCTCCCCGCTTCTGTAAAGATCAACAAGCTCTTTAGGAACGTCGACAGGGTTTCCAAATTCTATGACGGCTCGAGACCGGAACTTGTGGGCATGAAAGTAGTTCATGCCACAAGGAACGATTTTCAACCCACTGTTCGGGTTCGCTGCCAAAGACCCCAACGCCATGATGGCCACACCAGCCTTAAGAGGAAGTAATTCGGTTCTGTCGTGACTACCACCTTCAGGGAAAATTCCAACTGCGCCATCTGCACTGAGGCGGTCAAAAACAGCATCATAGACCTCGGTCTGATCAACTTTCGGTGCGGTTTTGTATTTTATGCCCTGAAATCCTTGTGTGGTTCCTTTGATGACCTTGTCTGTAAATTTCCCATTCTCGTCCACATCTTCTCTCCCAGTGAGTTGTATCATGGCAGCTACGCCTTTGAAGGGCTTCTTTAGTCGGATTTCCTTGGCACTTATAACTTCAGCGATTTCGGCATTGGCAGCAGTTCCATTGACACTCGGCAAGACCAGAAGTCCGCCGACTTGGATTTCCTTGCTCTCAAACTTTGTGTCAATGCCTCGGACGAGGAGGGGGTCTTCAATCGGATCAGGGAGGTATATTGTTCCTGTTCCTGGCTTTACCATATCAAGGGCTCGTCCAACAGGCACTGCGCCAACTTTTCGAGCGAACCATCCAATCAACCATCTATTCATGGACTTTGCAGCGATAAGGAAAGCTGCCCGTCGGTGGCATTCTGTTCGAAGTGTGCGCATGAGAATGAGGGGATCGACAAACTAGACGATTATGTTAGCGCGATATTCGATGATATGAGGAATTTCGACGTACCTGGTTCGCATGAGGGGCGGCTACAAATATCAAAGGGCCTGTTCGTGGCACTTTCCATGAACCACGAGGATGGACCTCTCGGAAGAAGAGATCCACCAGGATAGAGAAGGTCCAGAGGAATACATCGTATATCCAATTTGTCATGGGATATTTCTCCTTGTGCTTATTCTTCTGAGGCATGTGCTCGTGCACTTGATTGTCCTTGGTCGGCATCTTGAAGGGTTTACTTCACAATTGCTATGGGAAGTGTCTTTTTGCAAAATCCGATTCTTCTGTAAGAAGGTCGGCCGGGCGGGAGAGCGGAGCCACCGGAAAGTGTTGGAGTTAGGCTTCAACCCACCCTGCGTAGCTGGAGGTTTTTGGGCTGGGTCGCAGGAGGGTGTGTGAGGGTATTCACGAGTGATTATCGTTGGAAAGCTGAGGGCATCTCGTTTCCTGTGACGGCATAGCGCGCACCCAAGTTACGCAGTCGCCAGATTCTGTCACCTGTGACTGGCAGAAATAAAATATGATGTGATGGATGGGAGTGTTGAGCGCTTGTTTCCCCCCATGTAAAGATCCCCGCCTTGGATCTAGACGCGCTAAAATAAAACCTATGACTAAGCACACTCCCTCAAGCACCATATAATTGGCAGCAAGATATTTTTCGACAGCATTTCAGTTGCATTTTCGATCGAATCTGTCTTCTTTTATATCTTTGATAATTTATAAGTGAAGATTTTGAGCTTGGTCTTTTCCTTGGGATATGGAGTGTTCGTAAATTATAATAATTTGGAGATCACCCTTGACTACTAGTGACAGAAATTAAAGACTTTGGTGGCCTTAACATTTATTTCAGTCCATTCATCGAGTTGGGAAACTCTTCTCAGCTCCTTGATGAACCCTGCGGGCTTTTTCACATGAGATGGATAATATGCACATAATATGGCATGTTTTATAAGTCAATATTATATAGACTAGGTATTCCCTCAGCTTCCAACCCAAACTTTATGCTTGTAGGTACTTTCTAACTTCCAAAAATTTCACAAGTATCATCAAACTACAAGATCTGGTATGCATTACTCGTCAATTGTGGAATAATCCAATAAAGTTGATGCTTTATAACATTAAGAAGTACTTTAAGAAATTAATCATATGATATTAACTACAAGTTCAATAAAGCTATACCGTAGTAAACACTCATTCTAGTAAATTTTGTTAATCATTTAAAGTACTCAAGTTATTTGAACAAAGTATATCAGAGCGTATTATCATCCCGGTGACCACATACTCCACCAAATCAGAACAGCTCGAAGTTATTTTCGCTACATGAATTTTCCTATGTTATTATCGCGTCTGAACCTCAGTATTGCGTCTACATAATTTGCAGACTTGGTTTTCATGGGTCCGCGGGGTCGACTATTTCTGATCTGAATTGGAGAATCGAACTTACATGTCAAAAACCGACCTAGAGCTCGCGTGCCGTTTTTCTATTAGACTTACTTGATTAAAATGTCCTGGCGAAAATAGTCCATCCCATTCTCTTCTGGATTTATCTGGTTCTTCAACATCACGTTAGTATTTGTGACAGCTTTCGAGAGTATAAGAGACAGATCAGCATAACAAGCCTCGACTCGTCCAACCACTTCCTCCAATGTTCGCTTTGAAAACTTTCCTGGTGTATCGGAACTGAATCGTGTCTTTCTGTTGTGGTAGTTGCTTCTGCAAAGTGGATTACTTCATTTGCATCTTGGTTAGTCATGTCGATTATTGCTGCAGGTCTTCCCCGACATTTGACTCATTATTTTCATTGGTGACTAATTGCTTGTATAAGCATGTGGTGAATTCAGTATCTAGCTATCCGCCTCTGAATATATATCTTGGGTCGAGGGGTAGGTAGGTTCTCTAGGAGACTCGTAGGCTCGCTTCTCATGTTGAGACCGTCGTTGTTTCTGTCTCTCCGCTCTCAATTTCATAAGCTTTCCATAAGCTTCTTATGAGGATACTCTTCGCTCTGAAACTAGAGGAAGTTCATAGACCAAAATGTGCCGGTATTTGGTATGATAGCACACATTTCGAGAGGGAGAGAATCTGTCTCAGTCAGCGGCCATTATTTTCCTTCACTCGCAAGACTGGCTAGCTCTATTCAATCCAACCCTTGCAAGCTCGATTTGACCAATAAAATTAAGAATCTATCCGATATTCACTTCCAAAACTAAACTTACTTGATAAGAAGAAATGTTGGAAAGTATATACAGTAGCTCACTGAACCAAAAAGTAAATCTGGCTGCAATCTTTCCCAAACAACCGAGAACGGCCCACCAGAGATATCCTAATATTTTAAAACTTGCTAGTATTTCAGCACAAGAAACTCAGCAAGTCTTTGCGCCGAGTCCTAGACTACATTTCAATTACTACTGGACATATAGTCTCACTGTCAAAAATTTACTTCGCATTCAGGTCTAAATTTAGCTTGTTAAGAAGCTCTTCACAGAAGAACGAAGGTAATCTCGCCTTTGCTTGAGCACGCGGGGTTTGTGAAAGATGGGCACGCCTCTTCATTAGTTAAAACATCAAAATGCCTATAAGTCAAAATCTATATTTCTGTTTAGCTAACTTGATTATGCCAAGCTTTCAAGTCTAATTAAATTGAATAAACGTTGTTCGGATGAGTACTTATGTCTTACACAGTTCAGGACTTCAGTCAATTGAAAAAACAAGTTTGAACTACTTTTTTCGAAAGAGCATTTGAATTTCATATATCTATGAGTTTTTAGATTCCAATTAACTAACTTGATTATTCTAACTTTTCTTAAATAATTGTTGGCATATAATCCTGGTGATTAGCACCTGGCATTATGTCCTGGTGGATCCACGTGCTTGAGTTCACGTGAGTGGCTTGCTGCTCAGATACCTAAGCTCGTAGGATGCCACCTCACTGTCTCCTTACTCTTTATGCAATAAGATATAGGAATACAACCACATGTTGCATCACACTTTACGACCGCCAAGTCGTACCAACAATAATTAAATCAAGTAAACGTTGCTTGGATAAGTATTTATGTTTTATACACTAGTGCATTTTTAGACTTCTGTTGTGCAGGATCCTTACTCATCATCTTATTCATCAATTATCATTCACTCCTTATGTATAGATCCAGCTAGACTACCTACACAAATCAATTAATTCTCCATGACCTTCAGCACCCAACACCCTCTAAACCTAATAGCTTCAATTAACTAGCTTGATTATTCCAAACGTTCTAGAATAATCAAATTAATTAAACGTTTCTCGGATGAGTATTTATGTTTTATACACTTAAGACTTTCTAGACGTTGGTAAGTTAACTTCAATATGCAAAATGATCACGAAAAATAGTATTTGATAACGGGACTTACAAGACTTGCTTATTGATATTACTTGGGGAATATAATAATTGTTGAATAAAGCATGCCAGAGTTCATTTTGACACTAAAAGGGGGTATGTTTTCAAGCCTGCACCATTCCTTCGAAGTCATGTTCATCCACTTCCCCGCACAAAATATTCGCTTTTGGAAGTAAGGACTGAATGTACTGGACAATCAAATTTGAAAAAAAGAAACGAAGTTATCTAAGCCCTGATTTCTAAGACCAACTCCATTTTCCCCGAGAATCTCGCCTTAAGAGAAGGCCTGTGTTTATTAAACCTCATTGTAATGAATTTGTTTAACTCCTCTCCATCATACAACCCTCCTTCTAACCTACATATCTTACACAAAAAACCAATTCCCAAACAAGCAACTCACTCGATATAAACAAAGGAAGAGACTTATGTTCCAAAGTACAACTTGAATCTGGCAAATGTGCGAAGGAATACCTCTCCGTACCCACCTTCCTCTCTTTTCCTCAAAGTTATTCAAGGTTTTTAAGAAGCTGTAAACAATGCCAACACTCCCCTACTCTACTGTTATGGGTGGGGTCAAAAACTAGATTGTTCGCAAAGAGCTAATCTCTCCATGATCGAGTATCAAATACTCTTCTTGTTGCTGACTAATTACAAACTGGTAGTGAATATGCAGCTATTCAAAAACCGTGACATCTACCACATACGACACACTATTTAGTGTAGAATCTAATCTTTCTACCGTCGAAGGAACAGTTGCTGTCGAAAACTAAAAGTACATATATAATGTCATAGAAACTCGAAAAAACTAACGCAAGTAGTCGATAACTTCCATCTTCTGCCCAAATGCCTTTTAGCTGTATGGACAAACTAAAAAGTCGCATTGGTACTGAACAAGAAAGACACCCCAAATAAGATGGCATTCATCTCGTACTGTTCGATGTTATAAAATTTAGTAAGAAAACTTTAGACTTTATACCCTCGCCACCCCGGACAAAATTCTCAGCTCCTCTAAGCGAGGAGTGAGACCCATATTACATAAAGGCCTCAGACCTCCCAAGTTGCCAATACTACTCATAATGACTCACGAGAATCTTCCAAGAAGGATTTTCTCGTCTAGCAGAAGTCACAACATCATTGTTTACAAAATACCTGCTTGCGAGACCACAAAAAAACAAACCAGTCTCCAATCCCTCAGCACTATCCCTATAATTACCCCCCTTCTGGACTCTCCCAAAATAAGCTATATCACTCTATACCTAGAGCACATTGGACTACATGCCCTCTCTTCGCCCACCTTCATCCTTTTTGTTTTCACATCTTCAAACCCCACCTACCCACCCAAGCCCCAGAACAAATCAGTTCTCCCTCCCCCGCCTCTCTCCAAATTTGCATCTTTCCCACGGTTCAAATTTACCGTCGAAATCTCCCTCACTGTCGAATTCCAAAAGCACATACATTTTGCAATACATTTTACAACATTCAAAGCCCAATATAACCCCTAGCGCCCAAATTCAAAAGGAAAACATATACTGAAGGCATTATTTGAAATACGCTTTCCACAAATCCGATTCTCTCTCACCCGTGGGGTACAAGACCGCTCGAACTTCTCATTTGGGTGTTTAGGAAATGTGAAGTGTCCAATATAAGTGAACGCGATGACATCTCATAAAGTTCGGTGCTTGCTTCCAAGCAAACGCCGGATGAAAACCATCACGATCCTGTCAAGGTCAACCTTTCTTCATTAAATCTTATATCTCACTTCACACTCCTCAAAATTCAACCATAAGGCTTCAATCATTGTTTCAACCTCATCAAATTATTTAATTACAATTAGGTATCAATCTACTAATCAGACAAACAAACAGACACTCAACAATATCTCTTCCAAAAACAAAAAAGACCATCGTCGTCCAAAAGGTTCCAAAATTCCGCCACACACAATTATGTTTTCTATTTTCTTTCATGAGAGACGTTCCAAAAAAAATCTCCGAAATATGTACAAGGGTGAGTTGAGAATTTCGTAACATTCGTTTACTTAGTTATGGTGAGGTTGAAGGTTGGCGAATCAGGTGTGACCTCTAGGATGGCAGGGCCTACAAGTGGTTAGTGAAATTTCAAGAAAGGCAGAGGAGTGAGACATACCAGCAATGATATTCGAATCCGTCAAATTGCCTGAATTGTCTTTGGTCAAGAAGACGTAGCTCTGTCCTTGAACAGCAGCAGGGATGACAGTCTGAACCATGCCATCGCGAACGCCCAAGGGTGTGGTTGGGATGATGTCAAGTCCGGACACGAAAGTGGTGTAGTAAGTGCCATTGGGCATTACGCCTGGCAGAAGGTCAACGATTGCGTTTGTTGCGGTCGCTCCAGCTGTGACGGTGGCAAGATCCACATAAGCCATGACTGGAAGTGCCATGTTTGTTGATGGACATTCTTCGATGAACTGACTGGCGATGGTGTACACGGCGTTGAGACCAAGAGGAGTGCCGAAGACATTTGCCATTGGGATTTCGCCAACAGCTCCACGGGTGGCAGATTGCTAGGAAGTTATTAGCAACTGAGACAAAATATCTTTGGGAAGGGAGCGTACATGAAGAGCTTCTGTAACCAAGATGCTGCCTGCTGCTGTCAAGTATGCCTTGGAAGTGATATCTGCTGCGGCTCCGAGATATGCACTGACACCAAGACCCTCAACCACGGATGCAAGCTGGACAAAAGATTTTGGATCGGTCATGGGGAAAGCGTAGGTACAAGCTTCGACTGGCATGGCACCAGCAGCCTTGAGACCAGCTGCGAGATAGACAACATGTCCCTCTTCGTCGTGAGCAATGTACTTCAATTGATCATAGAATGAAGGTGAAAATCCGGCGTCGACGAAGGATTTCTGATCCCACAAGGAGAGAGCTCTCTTGTAAAAGGCATTCTCGAGATGCTCAAGCTGTTTCTTGTTAGCTTCAGTTGTGTTCATGGGGAGGAATAGCTACTGACAGTCAATGCATACTGCAAGATGGCTGGATCAATATTGACCGGCGCCTGCTTCTTGACAATTTGTGGGCGAGCAGCAGCGAGAGTGGCTAAAGCCAATGTAGCGGAGGTGGAGAAACGCATGGTTGATGATTGAATAAGATGTTATTCCAAGTTAGTGAACAGCCAAGAGCAGTGAGTCAGGATTGTAATGGAAGCAAATGTGTAGAAGCCAAGATGCGGTTGATGTGAAAAGAAAGAAGTTGAGAGAGGCAGAGGGTAAGCTATATACTTGGTTGCTCGAAGGCAATTCTCGTGAGGAAGGAACTATGACAACGCAA
The DNA here is from genome assembly GCA_001414355.1 of Hymenoscyphus salicellus. NCBI lineage: Eukaryota > Fungi > Ascomycota > Leotiomycetes > Helotiales > Helotiaceae > Hymenoscyphus > Hymenoscyphus salicellus. The sequence continues at coordinate 26,220 of LLCD01000118.1, forward strand.
AATCTAAGTCATGCCTTCCTCAACGAGGAGGACAAAGACTGGGCATCGTCAAAACTCTCCCACACTTGTTCTCACTCGGAAAGGAGGAAGCCGTGATGGATCATACCCCGCGATTCACTTCAATCTTTTCAACGCTGCAGCCGGCAACGAATGTCATCTAGCCCACTCGATTTGTGAAGCCTACCCAGGTGAGCTACAAAGGGCTTGATGTTGACGATCAGTCAGCTATGTTCCTGACCGGCTCTTCAGAGGGCCGAAATATAGTGGGAAGCATGCCGACACCTCCACACAAAAGAAGCCTTCCTTTGAGCCACATTTTGACAGCTGCCTGGCGCTAGACTAGGAAGAGCTTCCATCCCAAAGACACTGTGAGATCACGGACGGCACTTTAGAGTTGGAGAGGTTCGTGTACTCCCGTTGTCAAGTGATTATTTGATCTCCACAGGTCGTGATACGGTCTGAATGTTTTCATCGTGTATGTTTTCCAGTCAGAATTGTTGTCTCCACGGACAGGTAAAAAATATTTGGGCTGGGTCCTTCCATTGCGTTGCCACCCACTTGGTATGGAGGAGTTGTGCTTGTCGCGCTTTCCCCCTCAACCAAATACGAGACCCGGGGAGCAGGAACGAAGGAAAATCTCGCCTCTGATCTGGGTATTCCCCATGGATATGAATGACGGCCCTCATCAAAACTCCACAAAAAAAGAAGTCAGCAGCGGAGATATTTGTGCCCGAAGAGAATACACAAGGTGGTGGTGGGTACGAGCAGTGAGAGAAAGTACTCGGCATCACACCCTTATCCCGAGAACAAATAGTAGCGTAAAACAACCCAATTGAAAATCATAATATGGCCGGAATAGGTGTTTGCTCTCCTTCAAATTCCCAAAAGAGTGTTGATGTCTAAAGAAGGGGGCGAATTCAGACGGATAAGCTCACATCCGAAACAATTAAGCTTATCCGCTTCAGGCCAGGACCACGAAACGAGCACGCCACGGCGTCATGAGCAAGACAGCATATTTCCCCTCCAGAGAGCTTCCAAATACTTTTCAAAAACAGGTCGAGTAATGAAAATGTAATCAAGAAGATAGTATCTGTGCACTCATCTACCAGGAGTTGCTTTTCCAGAGGAAAATTGACCTGCCAACGAAATCATGAGAGTTGGTCATCCTCAAGCCATCAAAACAAGAAAACCGATGAAATTTGGGAAGTCTACCTTGGTATCAAAAATTTCATTACCACTTACAAAATTCTAAGAATGCACATCACTTCCTCTTCTTAGCCGCCCTCTTCTCCCCCCTAACATCCTTCTTCAATCTCGCATCCACAATCTTATATTTGCCCTTAACACCCCGCGGTCTACCAGCAATACCCCTATTTCCACCTCTCGCAACGACAACCTTGACCTGTTGCTTCGGCTTCTTCTTCCCCGCCTTGCTCATCAATTTCATGATATTGCTTGCCTTCTCCTTCTCCGTCATTCCCTCCTCGTCTTGCAGCAATGCGGACTTCTTGCGGAGTTTCTCGAGTCGTTGAGCGGCGTGGAACTTCTTTCTGTCTTTTGCTTCGCGAACCTTCTTGATAGGACGGGCGTTGAGAGCGCGTAATTTCTCTTTGATGGCTGCGGCTCCGGCGGCGGTGATGGGTCGATGTGGTTTATCGTGGCGTCCTTCGTCGTCGAGGAACCATTCCGGAAGACCGTCACGGTCTTTGAGGGTATGTTTTGTGAAATTCTCATCAATTAAATCGGCTGTTGTCTTGGTTCCCGAGGCAATGGCCTGGGCTAGGGTCATGGCTTCAGCTGTAATGATGTCGATGTCTAGATTCAAGTATTAGTAGTGAGAAACAATGAGGTATTGAAAATAACACACCAAGTCTACCATCTTTTCGAGGTTCATCTTCCCAAGGGTTGTCTTTTGAAGAATTCTTTACAATCTCAAAGCCATCCTCGTCTTCTGATGATTCTGCTTCGTCCACCTCGCCTGGCATATCGGAATCAGAGTCAGGCTCGATGCCAGCTGCCTCTTGTGCCTCTTGCATAACAACATCGAGAGCATCCAAATCAGCGGCAATCTCCTCTTC
>LLCD01000119.1:0-28238 GCA_001414355.1 Hymenoscyphus salicellus
GATATACATCGTAAGTAGAAGCGATAAAGAAGGAAATAGCAAGGGACATTAGTTTGATTTCACAATCGACTTAAAAGGATAAAGTGAAGGAGTAAGAGTGGCCGGGGAATTGACAAAAAAGAGAATGCAGCAAAGGCTTCTTGTCCATCTCCAAAATCACGCTGGCATAATGAGGGACCTCCGTCAAAGTTCTAGCATTTTCAACTCGAACTATCCTCACCTGAGTCGTGAACACAAATTCCTCGAGACTCGGAAGACCCGGAAGGCTCGGAAGTCCAACACACTTCTTGGTGTCGGGGTAGGAAATTAAAATGAATATTGCAAAAATCACAAGAAGAAATAAACAGTAAGTGAGCCTAGACTCACTGTAAAAATTGCTTTTCCCATGATTGTATGACTGTAGAAATATCAGTGGAAGCACCGACTCTACCTGTGACGGATTTGGGGACATACGGGGAGGAGGTACGATGAGCAATGTTGCTTTGACTCGCGAATCGCTGCCGCGGTTGAAGGTGTGCGCGATTAGGGGGGGCGAGGTTGTAAATTGATTTGCAACAATCAAAGTCAGCATGGAAAGTGTTTTACCAAGACCCATATCGTCGGCGAGAAGACCACCTCGAAAATCTGGCGGTGGTGATACCTGGGACGTTCCTGTGACATTATTTCGAAAACTGTCTTGTAAGTTACCCTTCACGCAATTTATAAAAAGAGAGTGCTTACCAACTGCCTCCAAAGTTGGTTTGATACTTCGTCCAGATATCACCACTACCTGCAGCCATGTCCCACCCCTTCTCGCGCTGTAACATGAATGTTAGAGCTACCTTCTGATGGCTAAATTGAGTTAGTGGATGATCCGAATACACTGCTTGTTGATAAGTACCTGAAAAGTGGAGTCTTCACAGAAGATGGAGGTTCTGTCTCGCCCAAAGGGATTTCATCCTCCATCAATTGGGCTAATAAATCGGGCTCCGCCTCCAGTTTTTCGATTTCGAGGTTGGTTGTTGTATCAAAGGAGTCCGCCATCACCACCTCGCCCGACTCCGGTGGGATGATATGGGGGTTTCGATATAAAACATGGCGATTACAACCCACAGGATCCTGAAGGTACATTTGTACACCAGACAGGTAATTGCCTATAACTTCCTCCAGCTCAGTGGGACCAAAGAGAATAATATCCAGAAACCATGATTGCGATAATCCCGCTCTGTGCCTTCTCCCCGATGTCCAGCTATCTTGTTCGGTTCTTTTGTAACAGAGCAGCTCTGTGGAAATTTCCTCTGTTGCTTGCAGATCCGCCAGCATGCGGGTAGCCTTCGGGCATTGTAAATCAAATGATAATCCACGCCTGGTCTCGGAATATAACGTGTTCGTAATCTCGGAAAAGAAAACGATGTGTTTGTCTTTCGGCAGAGCCCCTGATTCATGCTTTAGACTCACTGCGAGGCCCGATAACTATGGTGTATGAATTAGCAGTCGGACGGGCAAAATGGGTAGGTAGGTAAGGCCACGTACCATTCCAAAACAACATTCCTCTCCTTCCGGGCTGGCGAGATAATCCCCGCCTTCTGGACTCCACTCCGGTATCGAATTGGCACAAGAAGAGGCCTGATATATGCCACCAGATTCTTGCGATGCTGTCGTCGTCGGAGGCACCACAGGCTGTATGGTTAGGTCGTCAATCCGTCTCCGCTTTAGGGCAGGTCCGGGGATCCCTTCCTGTCGCAATCCCTCATTCAGCATCGCTCGTTCTTACGCACCAACGGGCAGCCTTCGGATAAGTATATTGCCATCCTAGGTTTTGGAATTGAAAAATAGCAGGTTTGAATCAAACTCCAAAATATGGTAATTGAGCGGATTTATCGGCTCAGCCTATCTGCTAAGGTGCCACGATGTTGATGCAGGCCGCGAGAGAAAAAACGCCTGCAAGGGGCAACCGAGCCTTGCGATATCACACCCTCCTTTCGGTTGCTCTCCCCTCTTCTTGTTTTATTCTTTCCTCTGTATTATTAATGCCGTCCTCTTTTGTCTTTTCTACCAAGGTAACCTATGGACTCTCCTGAAAGAATCATCAGCGAGGCATTTGAGAAGCTCCGGCTATCCATTAAAGAGGGGGATGCCCACGATTGGGCATCTACATCGCCGAAAGACGTCTGGGCAGCAATACGAGAGATTGATGCTATCCAAAGGAAACGACAGTCTGCCCAGAATCTACGTCGAGTTGAGTCATTGCTAAGAGGGCTAGAGAAATATGTGAAAGTCATCGAGGTTCTCTGCAATGGCACTCCATATTTGCCATATGTTTGGGTTGGTCTCCCCTCCAAATCAATCGCGGGGTACACTGGCTAAACTCGTGTAGGCCCCTATCAAGTTAATGCTACAGGTGTGTGAAAATACATGCAGAAAAGGGAATTTTGAAGCTCATCTGATCTGATATAGCTTGCAAGCCAACATCGAGATATTTTCGAGGCACTCCTGAACGCTTATGCTGAAATTGGCGCAGCGCTTCCACGATTTGATCGGTATGAAAGGGCTTTCAGGGAAAACCCGGAGTTTCAGCGAGTTCTAGCCTCGGTATACAACAGCATAATGGAATTTCACGGTCAGGCATACAATTTCTTCCGTCGAAGAGGTACGCAGCCCACAATATTCCTTTTGTTCGACTAGCTAGTTTACCATGACTGTATCGTGGCACTTGCTCTTTCTGTCCTTGTGGAAAGACTTCAAGGCAAGCTTCGCTTGTATACTCGATTCTATAAAGAAACAGCGTGATTTCGTTGATCGCGAGGCCTTGTCCCTTGACATAGTTGAGTCGAAAATGCACCGGGCTTACCTTCAAGAGCAAATTCAAAAGGCTCAACAGCAGTCGGCAATGCTTCTGGAAAGCAACGAAAAGATTGCTAAGGTCACTCAGCAGCGGCGTGCAATGGAATGGCTAGCAATAGATGCAGAGGAACAAGAGTGGAATCTTGAAAAAATATCACAGCGAAGGCACAATGCCACTTGTCGATGGATTTCCAAAGAGCCGCAGATACGGTCTTGGTTGAAGAATGACAGGAAGCACCCCATAGTTTGGCTTAATGGTAAGCCCGGTGCAGGTAAGTGTTTCCTTTGCTTTCCAACTTCTCGGTCCAGGCCTTAGAGCTACATAATAACCACAACTAAATACCCTAACTTTCTCCTTAGGAAAGAGTGTGATGTGCTCTTACATTATACAAGAAATTCTCGAACAACAATCGAACTGCATAAATTTCGCGTACTGTTTCTGTGATAGTCATGATGTTGGGAGTGTCCCTAACCGGGTTTTGAAGTCGGTTGCGCTCCAGCTCCTGAAACGAAATCTCGATCTCACATCTTTGATATGCAACAAGTATTTGTATATTGGCTTGAGGTGTGGTACAAAGGGGTTGAAATCATTGGTGCTACAGATGCTGCAAATTGTGCCCTTTGCCAAGATTGTTATCGATGGATTAGATGAATGCTCATCCGAGGGCCAGAGGTCAGTACTCAAGGTACTCGGGGGTCTTTGTTCTGAGGAACTGGTAGACTGCAAGGTTTTGTTCTCGAGTCGCAAAGAGGTCTATATTGGTGATAAATTATCAAGCAAACCGCAGATATGCCTTGATAAGCGACTGGAAGTCTCGCGAGACATACGTGTTTACGTCAGGCACAAAATTGCGAAGTTTCGTTCCGATGATGATGAACTCCTGAGTAGAATTGAGTCAATTTTGGTGGAGAAAGCTAATGGTACGATCATACCACCATATTTGACTGTTCACCAGCTGAAAATATTCTAGGCATGTTTCTTTGGGTGAGGCTGGTGATAGAAGAACTTCGGGGCATTTACAATGATGCCGACTTGGAGGCAAGCGCGAGATCTCTACCCAAGGGTCTCAAACAAGCGTATATGGCCACAATCCCAAATATCGGTATTTGTTACTAATCCTCTCTAGATACGGACGTATTCCCGACCGGATAGTGGACTCCAATAACAAATCGGAAGCAATCAAAATTCTCGAGTGGATGGCTTGCTCTAAACGAGTACTGAAAAGCTTTGAAATAACTGAGGGATTACCTTTCGGACCTGGTTCAACGACTCTTAACGACAAGACGAGAAACCATCACCAGATATTAGATTTATGTCGACCACTTATCGATGACGGGCCGTCAAAAACCGTCGATTTCGTGCACTTCTCGGCCAAGGAGTAAGCGTCATATTACCTAGAAAATTACCAAGATACTGCTAACAGCTGGATAGATATATACTTAGCGAAAAACATGGGGCTGGTGTTCCTTTCATCAACGTCGAAACTTCGCACTACAATATTGCGTTTTCATGTGTTGCATACTTAAATACAAGTCTTTGCTTGCTACCAAGCGTGACTTCCCAAGAAGATCGCTCGACTATTGTCCTGCAGGGCATTCATGGTCTACAATTTTATGCCAATCAATACTGGGTCGCCCATGTCTTATACTACCTTAGATTGAAGTCAAGAGAAGTAGACCCTATCTCGCATGACCTTTTGGTTCAAATGGATATGCTACTTTAATTTTGTAAGGATAATTTCTCTAGGGAATACGATCTTACGGAGTTAGACGGACTTGACCAAGATGCTCTGAACTTTCTTGTTTCAGAGCCTGAGATCAAGAATTTCATAATAAAGCTTTCGTCGTTCAGGACCCAGCTCAATGAAGGGAAAATTCTGAAAGGGCAGACCGAACTGGACAATGGAATGTATCTTCTTGTGACGTTCTGACATCAACTAACTTTTAAAAGATTATTTTCACCAAGTGTCGACACTCGACCCAACTCTCTTCAGCGCCATCCGTCACTCATACAGACTTACTATTGAAACCCTCTTGAACCAGGCGGCCCACAATAACCCTAACATGAAGAGATTTATAAACACTTACGGACCTTCTGCTTTCACATGTCGCTTCCTATACTGTCAAAGGGTGACGAATGGATTTGATTCAGCGCAACAACGAGATTCTCGTGAAAAAATGCATAAAAAGAGGTTTCACTGCGAGCATCACTCTTGCTTCAGTTTGGGAGCAGGATTCACAACTCGGAGAGCCTGGAAACAGCACCACGACAAGTGGCATGGCACCGCAGATGATATCAGCACCCTTTCGAATCAGATCGCCCTCAGTCGTTTATCCACTAAAAAGAATAAGAACGATAAAGTTGGAGTTAGGAAAAGCCCACGATTGCACAAACGACAACCACTGCCCTTATCTCAGAAGGGTTTCACGAAACGAGGCAATGGGGAAAGAGTAAACCTATCACTGCCGGGAGCAGTCTCAAGAGCTCCACAAGAGTCAATCGATGTCTGTTTCTGCTCACGAAAAACCGTAAACTATATGCGTAACATAGACAGCGACAAGGAGGTCGATGAAGAAGGGAACATCATTAGTCCCAATGAGCCACGCTATTGTATCTGTAAACGCGCAAGCTTTGGCACCATGATTAATTGTGAGAATTATGAGGTAAGACTCCTGTTGACTTGTTATCCCCTATCACTCGTCCTTTTTCTCTACATCCTAGTCATTGGAAAGCACACTAACACATTCCTTCAAAAAGTGTGAAAAGGAATGGTTTCATCTTGAGTGTGTTGGTCTTTCGGAAATTCCCAATCGGAATAAGATGTGGTATTGCCCCGAGTGCAGAATCTCATTTGGCATTGGGGAAGATGGAATACCAAAATCACCCGTTCTAGGGTCTTCTCAGATGAAAGATACCACCAAGTTTGGGATAGAATCCACTCCCCAGAACTCGCATGGCAACACCCTCCGTCGCCGTCCAAAAATTGAGTTTCCGAACGACTGGCCCCGCTTGTGAACAGTCAATGGTCTGCAACGAATGTAAAGCAATATTTGAGAGCGTTGGTGGCTTCAACTATCACCGTTTGAAGAAGGTATGTAAAAAACTTCAAGGCATAGGGATCCTCAAGTATTCTCGGATTTGCAAGTTTTGCTTCCAAGGGTTTGCAACCACGCAGCAACTTGAATACCATAACCTGCGAACAGTTTGCGAGTCATTCCTCCCAACTACCAACACATAGGCCCGCAAGGTCCCCAAGCCTCAATTCAGGACTACCGGGCTCCAGGCAACGGCCTTATCGTGGTAGAAATATCTGATGGCAACTACGATGATATAGGGGGTGAAAGATCTGGAGCATGGGACTCTGAAAAGTAGTTCCGCTAAATATTCATCGAATTAAATGCCAAAGATTTCGGTGCCTAACTGGCAGTAATAATACGAGAACCATCACCATCTTGCATGACAAGACGCTTCTTTCCCCGACCTCCCTCCAAACCCAAATGAATTCGGCATCTCCTTCTGATGTCATAAACGACAAAACCGAGTTAAAATTTTTCAAGGAGAAGGGAAATACTTCTATCAGTACTGCCGAACCAGGGTTATCGCCCTTAACGTCGAAACTCTCTGCTCCAAAATCAAGAAATAAACGATGGCCGTGTTGGACTTGCAAGTTACGTAGAAAGAAGTAAACTATCTGTCACTGTTTGAGTGCCTGCTAAATAAAGGCTTAGGTGTGATGAGACTAGTCCAGATTGTATCGCGTGTGAACAAAGTGGATTAGAATGTTCAGGGCTCGGCGCTATGAAGCCAAGATGGATGGATGGTGGTACACAACAGGACGCGGTTCTTCGGGGGATCAAAGCATCTGTTGCTACAGTGACTCGTATGAAAGGCTTCACTGGGCTGAAGAAGTGCTTCCACTCCACTTGAGTTTTTTGACAACCGGAACAGTTCTTTATAAAACAACTGACTCCTCGGTACGGGTTTTCGACAATGCGACGAGATGTTTTATCTCCAGGACGCCACGATCATGCAAAATCGATGTTTGGACACATCATACGTCTAATAAAGAGTCTTAGCAGCATGTCTCTGTAGTTCTCTTAGCTTGACCAACTGGCTTCTTCGATATGCTTTACCTCGATAGCTACTGTGAATCTTTGTAGAGAACTCTATATTTGATGATTTTTCGAGTTATTAAAGAATTGGCATCATCTAGTGAAATGAATGAGCAGAGCGTCACTCAACTCAACGGTAACTCTTACTTACTTTGAGTAATTGGACTCATTTCAAGAACCGGATTTTGGCGGATACCGAAGGGGGTTACGAAGATAAGATCCAGGAGGAATTAGTACGCAGTGGATTCATCGTGACTATGGGATTCATATTTGCTCTAGAAATCCTAATCAACGAGAATTGGCCTAAAATATCTACTACCTGTTGGTCTCTCCACGAGATTGATGCTCACACAATTTTACCCTTGGAGAAAACACTACAGTCCCCATTGCTGCATCCATAACTCCATACGCTCCCCATCAACAACCCTCAGACGCCTCATGTGAGTACTGGACCCCTGAGCCTTACTCGTGTCGAACTTTGTCTGTTTGCCCTCCTCAGACAAACCCTCGAAAAACCCAAGCAACTTATGACCGGTAACATTCTCACCAGCTTGACGAATCAACTCGACCCATTCTTTCCACGGAACAATCTTGACTTCATTATTGGCCCTGACGTTGAGTCGCTTCTTAACTTGGGGGAGAAGTGATGACCAGGTCGTAACATGAGGATTCACAAGATGAAAGACTCTCGCTTCATTCGAATCTGGCTCTTGGTTTTCGAGAGCAAGCTCTACCATAATCTGAGAGAGAACGTCGACGGGGATCCAATCGATGACATTCATGTTTCCCAAGTCCTGTGGAAGAACCGAAATCTCAGCTGAGGATTTGACAATCGTAGGCAACCATTCCTGTGAGCTCCACATTCCCTTGTCCCCTCGAAGGACTGGTCCAGCAATTTGTCCAACTCTAGCGACACTCACCGGAATACCACATCCAGCAGCTTCACCGAGGACATTTTCTGCTACTAGTTTCGACTCCCCATATCCCATGCCCGCAACCGTGAAATCCTTGATGATAGTTTCTGGGATTGAAGTGGGCTGCTTCCAATTGAGGCCTACAGCGATGGACGAGACGAAAAGTATTTGTGTATCATGGGCAGAAGCTAAAGATAAATCGACAAGATTCCTTACGCCGCGGACGTGGGGTTCAAATGAACTAAGGGGGACGTTGAAGTTGACCTGCCATTGATTATCTGGGGACAGTGTTAGCGAGAGTGGCTAACTGAGCATGGAAAGTACTTACGGATAATGTGGGTTGCCTTGTCCAATATGGTTGTGTATTCTTCATCGGCCAGTCCAAGTAATGGTTCCGACAAGTCGGCTTTCAAGAAGTGCACGTTTTCTGCATGCCAATCCGTCCGAAGTCCTCTCTCCGAGTTGATTTTGACTTGTCTTGCTTGTGCGTCGGATGATCGATTGAGACACCATATCTGCTTTACTCTCTTGGTGTTCATCAGAGTATGAAGTAAGTAAGAACCGAGCGACCCAGTGCTACCAGTCAAAACAATTCGAACCTCCTTTGGTAAGTTCTTGGTATATTTTTCCAACATTGCAGTCATCGCATCGATTGAAGAAGTAGAAGCTGCTGAGTCCTCTGGGTGTAGTAAGCCCCAGACAGCTTGGGAGAGAGTGTTTATTGTCGGGTTCGAATAGATGAGTTTTGAATCTACACCCTCCCGTTGGCCAATTCCTGCTTGGAGCTGTTTCTGTAGGTTCAGTACTTGGAGAGAATCTACTCCAGCAGCGAAAAGGTCACCATCGTCTGCAAAATCTTTGAGTCCGGAGATGGATAGCACTGTAGCACGAACTCCTTTGTGAAGCTCTTCGGGTGTAGTTTTGTCGTAACGTACTCCATTGGTAAGCGATCTGTCTGAGTAGAGATCCTCGATTTCCTCTTCGTACTTCTTGATTGTCGCCTTTCTTATGAATGTACCCTTTGAGGTTCTCTGGAAAGGTTTATTCGGGGAGGTGAGGAGGATGTGTTGACGATCGATTTGTGCATGCCCGGGAGACACCTTGTTTGCTCTTTCCACATACTTAAATATGCTGTCTATCAAGGACTCTTTACTGTTCTCGTCCTCTTCCGTTGGAATACCGTCGACAGGCTCGATGATCACACCCGCCTGGAATCTCCCTTGACCAATTACCATAGCGCTTCGAACGGCTTTGTGTTCTTCGATCGTTTGCTCTATGGTGACCGGGGTGACCTTCTCGCCATTACTCAAAACAACAATATCATCATCTCTTCCATGGTAAATCCATAAATCTGGCTGGGTTGGATGCTTCTTGTAAAGATCGTGTAGGGAGAACTCATCGAGGTCGGGAAATACTGCCCAAATAGCTTGGTATTTCTCCAATTCGGGTTTCCGGACAAGAAACATCTCCCAGATGTTTTCCCCATTTAGACGAAATTCAACACCCATATTTGGATGGATGTGTAGATAGTTCCAGTTTTTTCTTTGGTCGTATGACTTAAGAAGAGGGAAGACTCCGCATTCTGTCGTACCGAAAAGATTTTGGACTTCGCAGTATTTGCTGACACGGTCTCCAGAAGCCTTGGATAACGGCCCTAGCAAAGTTAGAAGAGATTCAGAAACACATTTTTATGTTTCTTACCACCGCCATAGCATGCCCATTCTAATTTCCGCATTTTCTCAAGAGCCGAAGGGGTCTCTGAGATCTCTTGTAATACCCTATTGTTTTCGTTAGTAGGGAAGACCGCATGCACAACTTGAGTAGATATATAACTTACGATGGTGCCACACAAATCGCGTCCAGGTTAGCATAAGAGAGCATATTTTCCACAGAAAGTATACTTGGACTCTGAGGGCTCACAACACAGATTGCACCCCCGAAGATGACCATTGTAAGTCCACTATAAAATCCAGCGGCATGGAAGAAGGGAAGGCTTCCATAGATACGCCTTCTATACCAGCCCCGTGACAGATTTTCACAGCCATTGTATTCTTCGAGGTCGTTGAACGCATCAACTGCCGCGACGTATGTATTGGTCAAAACAATCGGTTTTGGATGTCCAGTGGATCCAGAACTGTCTCGGGGTCAGTGTTGCCAGTTCTAGAGGTATGTTTGAGAAGAAAGCATGGATTTTGGAGAGATCTGAGGGAACAACAGTTCTCATTCCCCTCAAACAACCCGAAAGAGAAAAAAGTAACTCGGAAAATACCTACGTGTGGATTACAGCAACTGGCTCTTGGCGAGCAGCTTGAAACTCTTTGTAATATTTGTATAAAGCGACGGGCGAAGGATCTAGAAGGGTACTGAGTGATGGAACTTGAAATGTTTCCATTGGATGAAGTTTGAGTATCGAATCGATGTTGACACCTTCAGGGACAAGCCATTTCCTGCAGTCCACCGCCTGCGCCACGGCAACATGGCCCTCGGGGCTGTTTCTGGGGGAGTTTAATAGTAACTATATCGCTGTCAGTGTCCGGTCTATAGGTTAATCTTCAATCACAAACTAACCTTATATCCCGTTTTTATTCCAGCTAGGACAAGGAGGAAATATCTGATATCATCTTCCTTCTATTAGAACTCGGTCATCCATCTGCTAGATAAATACTTACTTGGACCAAAATATCCCAGGGTCTCAAAATTCACACCTCTTCCACCAAGAGTTCTTTCGAGAAACCACGAAGTACGATTGACGGCATTTGCAAATTCGGAGGCAGTGACCGATTGGAAGCCATCAGCTGGAGTTTGGCCCGCAGGTATGGAATATAACACTCGTTGCGGATCCTCGACACTTATCTCGTCGACCGTGTTAGGCAAGAGACGATTGCCAAATTTGATGGGAGATGATAAAGAGCCCATTTGATTTGTTGAAGGGTTGAGTGGAGTTTGGTTATGGGAGTAGGATCTGTTTGGGAAAAAGAACAAGAAGAACGAAAGACGAGAGACTTGAATTCTTTTAAGAAAATATAACTCAAAGTAACTCAACCATCGGAGCGGCAACAGGTTTGCCCTGGTAAGAACTATCTTTGGACTGTGGGTACATAGATTGGGAATCTGCTCGAAAAGATCTCCGAGAGCTCTCCGAGGTCAGTTGTGGAGTCTTACGTGGAGCCCTTTTCATCTGTTCAGATTTGGGAACTTGAGGGTCAAACGACTTCAATGGGCCTGCACAGAGTCTTCGATAAGACACCGTGCTGCCTCTGTCTCCAAGATGCAAAATCCTGCATTATACAAGATGAATAAAAACGTCGAGTGATACTCCCCATACTTTGTGAAAGCTGCTGCTCCACGCTTTTCATTGGGAGATAGGATAACTGCCAGGTCGATGATATGATATGGAACTTGATTAGGACATGATGAGTTTCGCGCGTAGGTTCGTTGAATGAAAAGCCAACTGCCTTTTTCTTGAGCCCTCAACCCGTTTTGGAAATGCGAGCAGAGGCGGCGAGATACGACACACGGCCATACTCTGCGTTTTCTGAGATTGCAGCCTTTGATGTAAGGCCACTAAAGTCGTTGTGAAACGTGATACATGGCTAGCGAAGTTGTTCAATGGAGGGGTGGAGCCTGGGTGGAATTCAGGGGTTGAGACCTCTCAGTGACGTCTGTCCAGCCAGTCTTTGGGTGGGAAACGTCTTGTTGATTGATTGCCACATCGAAAAAGTCGGCGAATGAGGTTGCATGATTTCTGTAAATCTTGAACAGATTGACGCTGGCTGGTGGAGTATCGTGGAAAAGACTCGGCATCTGTACGTCATCTGTACGATAGACCGCCACAACCGTGAAACAAAAGCTTGAACTCCATCTAAATCCACAGAAAAATACCTCGCATTCTCTTTGTGGTGCTGCGAGTGTCAATTCGGCACTATATCTCGGCATTTGTACTTGTAGCGCACTCGAGGTATTGGTCCGGGGCATCCGGAAGGTGTAGATCCTTTCGTAGATAGCGGGCCGTTCCGCCATATAAGCTTTCACAAGCTTTGCTAGCATTTCATAATATATTCATTATGGCATCTCCTTTCTCTTAGTGAGGGGGAGGCGAGTATGTTGTGTCGTGGAAGAATGACGGAAGTTTATGGAGGCAAGATATGCGTAGTGAGAAAGCGTCGCGGTTGAACTTAAATCCGCTGCACCCCCGGAAACAAAAGCTAATTCTTAAGAATTTTTCATTTGCACTGCCTTTCCGAAGCACTAGCAATGTTAATAACTCCATAGTTTCCATCGCTCACATAGGGAGATGATATCGATTGGGGAGCCTTCAATTTCAACGCGTGGTTACTTAGTCAACAACAATCTTCAAGCGAGTAGCGGAGCAACTTTCTACAATAATCTAAAGTTAGACTGGAAGATAATTCTAGAATTATTCGAAGGGTTGAAAACACCTGCTTAGAATTACTGCCGGGTTATTTACATATAGAAAAGTAAGCTCAGTCTCAACGGCACTTGCGGCTCTGTTATACTTTACTTACAATTGACCAATTATGTTTAACGAGACACTTGTTTTGCTATAAATCGATGACTTATGTTGATCTGATCTGACTATTTGAAGTGTTCTGGATTAATTATATTAAAAGGATACTATCCAGGTACTCGTCGGCTTATCCGTGTGTTTTGTTGGAAGTGAGTTTTGATATTATTTATCTATTTTATTAGCGTAGGATTTATTCATTTTTCTTTCGCACAGCTATAGCGAGTCGGCAAAAAAAATGGAATTACAAGTGTGAACACGAACTACTCGACTAGTACTCTTGAGTAGTAGAGTAGTACTTGAGTAGTCTATAAATAGACATAATATATAACATAAGCTAAATACTACTATTTATGTAGCTTATATAGAGTACTAAATAAGCTATCTTTGAAAGCATCTCTTTATTTTCCTTATAATAATTATAAAATAAAACTGCTTAATTATTTGGGACTTGCCCCGACGCTAGCTTGGTGTTAGGCCTGATGCTCTGAAGCACCGGTCCGAGTCGGTCCGTACTACTCTACTACTCAAGAGTACTACTCTACTCTACTTTACTCTACTTATTTCTCATACTGGGAATAACCTAACTCCTTGAATACCACTACTCACTATCACAACAACACGTATAAGCCGACGAGTATGCTAGGTATAGTCTACACTTATTAGCAATAATAGTCACTTTGTTCAAAGCACTTAATTAACCTCTAAAATGATTGAACTTAATACTTAAAATTACTAGATCCACGGCCAGGCAGTCTAAAGTCGTAATATGGTATGCCAATTCTATAACTGGTGAATAAACTAGACCAGTCCGTTCACGTATTGGATGTTGAAGATGTTAAACTGGTTTCTAATTATAAGTGTTCCCGTTGAGTATTGAACTTCAGGGCTAGCTTTCAGGGCTGGAGAACTGATGTCTGGTTTTCTTCTTTGTATTATGCATTTATCACGAATAATGGTTCTTGAGTCTGGAATATTTTTCAAGTACGGTACAGTAGGGTCATCCGTCTTTGGTGATTTACAGGTGGTGATACCACATACCCAGCTCTGGCAATTCCCGCCCCCGAGCTGCTTTTTACATTTTTCTCGATGATTGTCCCCACCCAAAAACTTGAACTTTCCATCATCATCCGATCTTCACTCCGCCACCAGACGCCGATATGACTGAACCCGTAATCCACCGGGCATCTCTACTACACAGCATTCCTACTACATCCGCAACATCTTCAGGTTGACCGAAGCGAGGGGATGACTGAAGTGGGATAAATTCATTCTTGAACTTCTCCAGTGCGTCTGGGGGACACTTCATAATCGAATCAGTTTGAGTTAAGCCAACAGTCACCGAGTTTGCAGTGGTGCCAGCCATAAATGAGAACTTGAAAAAAGCCGTCAGTCAGTCAAATTTGGAAGCAAATTCAAGGAAAGGACTCACCTCCTCCTCCTTCCCACCAAAAGCCTGTGACCAAGTTCGACAGAGCGACTCTCCAGCCGATTTACCAGCCGAATACATCAATTGGTGAGACCAAGGTTGTCGTGTTCTAATAGAAGAGATATATATAATCCTCCCTTCAGGGCGAAACATTTTCCTCTTCACAAACTCCTCAACGATCAATACAGGTGTTTGAATATTACTTATCAAACTCTCTTGAATTCCCTCAACTGTCAGTTCTCCCAGAACAGCATCCCGCGCATCGGCTGCATTATTGACGAAGATGTCGACCTTGCCGGAAAAATGCTCGACGAGAGTGTCAGCGATTGTTTGAGCACATGTGGGTGAGAGAATACTGGCGCGAATTCCGAGGACTGTGATATTTAATTCCTGGGTAGTTCCTTGAAGTAAAGCAACGATATCTTGTTTCATAGAATTTATCAGGTCGATGTTTTCAGTGCTCGAGCATGTTCCGAGTATTGAGCACCCTCGTGAAGCGAGATTCAATGCAACTGCTCGTCCGATGCCGCGTGAAGCTCCTGTGATGACTGCGACTTTGCCGGCAAGATCTTGCTCTCGAACTCGTGATGATTGCATGGTTGATGTGTTGATATTGTGTTGCCTACACTGTGTTTGTACAGGTACTCAGTAAAAGGAGGGGGTCGGGTGGACCCAATTTGACAACCCCGCCGGTTACACGAAAACGCCACCTACGTAACCAAAAACCCCAAGCATTAGTGAACTGCTATTCAATCCTAAATAATACATAATATTTTTCACAAGTCCACATTCAATTCGATCCAAAAGATCTACGATCGGGATTTTAGGTTGTTATTTTACTAGTAGGTAACTTGTCATACCGAGTTCCTTAATACATTGCCTTCACTGTACTTACTGGTGGACCATGTTTTCACTTAATATTGAACAACTGAGTCTAAGCGAGTATGTTTACGGGGAAATGAAATAAAAACTATTTGGTAATTACTTGATTAAATGCGCTGGTAACGCGATCAAGTAAGTTCTTACTTGGCTCCTTTCTGCCGGATATGTTCTCTTGCAGTTTTTAATATGTTTCAGTATCGAATACCAGAGTTACGACATTTGAATACATTTCTAAATTTCTAGTTACCAGAGATTTTGAATGACAAATATGCCAGCTAAGGTTGGCTACTGGGCCGATTTCAGGCTCTCACAATAACTCGTAAACTTCTTGCTTTACCTACCAACCATTTCCCATCGAGGTTGCCTAATGTGGCTGATCGCAACCCGCCTGCCAAGATGTGCGATTCGATCTATCAAGGAAGTTTCAATCATTCTCGGAGCTCACTGGCTCATATTCTCACTACGTAAATTTGCACGCTCACTTGGCATGTAAGCGATCCAAACAAATGAGATTCTTCAGATATCGGAAAGCCACTTTTGCGCAGAAACGGAGTGATTCTCGTGTTAGGAAATCTTGGCTTCAAGAGGTTGACATGATATCATGGGCGAACAGTGACTCCCAATTACTCAATTGATGAACTTCCTCTTTTCTCCTTTCTTTCTAGGCTAATTCCGAGCTCAACCTTTTGGTTGTGTTGAACTTACTACTCAATTATGCTGCTTCGGAAATCGGGTTCCAAAACACTTGGATGGGTTGCTACGACACTATTACTCACCCCCCAGCGAGCCGACGCCCAATTAGGTAAGTTTCTTTCATGGGAAATTTCCCATTTTCTGCTAAACATGCAATAGACTGTGGAGCTTTAAATCGTACTCGAACGATTACTGGACCCACTTCAATCTCAACCTGCACTGTTCTTTCGGGTACTATCATAATCACCCCACAGGCAACTGGGAACATCAATCTAGATGGGGTAGAACAGATTGAGGGTTCACTCTCCGCATCATCTGCTAAAAACATTTCTTCGCTCACAAGTAACACCTTGAAACGAATCAGCAGAAGTTTCAATCTGAATTACCTGCTCGGAACCGGAACACCACCACTGTTGAAAACCCTAAGTTTCCCATCTCTCACGGAGGTCGGCGACATTGATTGGCAAGGCTTTGCAGCGGATATCGCTCTGGATTTCAGTGCTGGGTTATCGTTAATCGGCACGTTTTCTCTTAGAAGGACAAATTTGAGCACTTTGGATGGAATCAATCTGAAAAATTGTAATTCCGTGAACATTGCAAACAACAACCGCTTGCAGTCCATCACATTGCCGATTGAAACCGCAAAGAGGGACCTTCGTATATCAGGGAATGGACCAGGACTCAGCGTCAATCTTAGTCAACTACTCACGGTTGGCGATCTGGGTTTGGAAGAAGTTAAATCGGTTTACCTGCGCAAACTGCAAACTCTCGACACTCTCATAATCAGGAATACAACACTCTCGCGCTTTGATGCAGATGCTCTGACTTTCATTACGAAAAAGCTAATCGCCACCGCCAATCCGAATATTACGAGTATATCTTTTCTATCCCTCACAGAAGTATCGTCGATCGAAGTAATAAACAACACTTTACTACATTTTCTGGATTTTGATAAATTAGGCACTTCTGAGAATATCACAATCAGTGGGAATCTCGCGAGGTAAGGGCTCAGTGTTTTATTCCACCGTTAGATTGCATTCAGCCCAGAAAGAAACATAGGCTTGGCCCCGAGTACACCTCCTTTCTCCTTTGATTGTGCGAGTTAGTCTTCAACAACCTATGTATATTGTCCGAGAAGATTTAGAAGAATGAGAAACTTTGCCTTTCCATCCTTCCAAATGTTCTCGTATAATGTTCTTGAGTTATTGCGAAAACCCCGAAGCAATGGCGGGAGGGGATTGTCCTCGGAGCAAAGCCTATGTCTCTTAAACGAGTTCGCTTTTGTTTACGAAGGAACATGTAAACACTTGTCCTAAAATTCTAATATTCTTGTTAACTTTACTTTTAGGGTTTATATGCCGAGTCTAAAGACTGTAAACCAATCATTTCATCTCCAATCGGCCAATCCCTCTTTCGACTGTTCTCCATTCGATGAACTATATCAAAACCTGAACATCACTGGGGGTTATATGTGCGTGCCTCAATCTCATTTAACGAAAAAGAGAAAGATTTCAGGGGGTATGACTGCAGGAATTGTCGTGGGAAGTGTAGCTGGACTCCTAGCAATATGCGTGGCAATATATCTCATTATCCGGAGGCGAAGACGAAATGCAGTGAAACCCAAATCTGATGAACCAAAGGATGAAACTGCTGCAGACGGCGCAGGTGTCGATGGAAAACCAGAAATAGACGGTCGAGAGATGGAATCAAGAGTCCCAATGGAGCTCCCTGCTGGTCAAGAAGGTGTGGCTGAAGAGTTGCCAGCGGGAAATGAGGCACATGAATTGGACAATGATGATACGAATGAACCACCCCAAGAAAGTTTTGAGCTTCCAGCTTCGCCAATGGAACGAATCACAGGTGTCCGAGGGCATGGAAGGGTGGAGTGATAGTGGTGTAGGAAAGAGGCACCCAGCCAAGCGTTTGCAAAATACGAGGAGTAACTTCCTATTTGATATCAAGCGGGAGGCGGATTGGACCAAGCGGATTGGACCCGGGAAAGTCTCCGCATTCCCTGCTGGTACCAACACAGAGACAGTGAAAGGCGCCTGTCTCCGTTCATTAAGAAACACCAATGAGAGTGCAGAGAATGCCGTACACTCCCCCATCGAAGCACAATTGACAGGTGCTTAGCATCCCTTTTGTAGTAAGAGCTCGGGAGAAGTGTTGCTGCAGGTATCAAGAGAAACGGGAAGGATTCGGGGTTGTGAACATTCCAGAATTTCTGCATGGCTTCTAGGAAATCAAGGGTCATTGAAGACTGTTGTTGATACATGTAGTAGAATAATGCATACGCGTATAGATTCTGGAACATAATTGCCAAGGGTCGGCTCGTGGACCTTATTTTCAACTGAGTGGTTCGATATTGAGAGGTTATACTACAAATTACTAGCGAGTGGGAGAATAAAAGGAGAAAGTTGCCACAAAGATCAGCGATTCTTGCAAATCCATGTATTTCTTGATAACAGATAGACAGGGGAGACCAAGAAGCGGAGGCATATGAACATACCACCTCCACTTCCCTCTTCTGAAGGATTCCTCTCCCTTGCGAATTTTATGTTTCCTCCTGCCTAGTCCATATCTCGTATTTCCTTTTTCGTATTGCGTATTCCCGGTTCATGGAACCAAATATATCAAATAACGTGTTCAACATGCAGCCGGATCGATTTAACATTCCATCTAGATTACGATATACACATGGCACTTCATGGCCTCGGGTCTTATCAGGATTTCAGAAAAGGCTTCCAGACCATTGTAATAGCTGGCGCTAACGCGGCAGCAAATTTCCCAGGTTCATACTTTGTGCCTGCCTCATTCTCGTTATTCGAAACTGCCGGGGCAATTTAAACCATGCTTTGGAAAAAATAGAACAATTGAGAATACATCAGCTGTTTTGGAACAATTAACTGTAATTAAATTGTATTATTGAAAGCTATTTGCTGCGGCGATAACTGTCCAACACGAGGGTAGCTACGCTTGCTTTGATCAGATGGCATTATATCCATAGCATTCTCGGCATCTGAATGATGTCAGGCCACCAAATTCTATTCAATCTCAAAGTTGATAACCATAATGCGGGGCAAAAGCCATTGACGGGGTAGTAGCGTGCGACAACGATCCGGCTCCTCAATATCAGGCCCCATAAAAATCAAACAGGAAAAACTACCAAAGGATTCCATTAGGGCTTTGAGGGGGGTCCTCAATGTTACTATGCCTTTATGTTATTATGCAGCGTGGGGATCTCCTATCTGAACCTCAGTCAACACGAGAATAGGTACCTGCTGATACTTTCACCGAGAAGTTGGTCCGATTAAAAACTGAATTGCAACAATGAACGACTCTCTATAGATGTGGTAAAGAGGCTCAGGACCTTAGGTGCATATCAACTGCACCAGTAACCCTAACACATGCCCTATAAATGGGAAAGTTGGATTATGTGCAGACAACACGAAGTGCCTCAGATCTACCAACCAGCAGCCCTGGAAGGATGTGCGAGAATGCCTGTGGTAAATGTGGGTCATGAGAGGCATTTATTTTGAAGTGGAGCGTTTGCCGCGACACAGGAACCAGCAAAATGGTACTCAACTCACATGCACCCACGAAACAATTAAATAGACAATCACACCTGTTCGACGGCCCAAATGATCGATTCTTTCCAGTATCACCCTTTCATCAAGAACCATGACTTTGGAAAAGAGGGAAGAAGCGAGTTCATATGCTCTGAATTGCAACCGCACCTAACTGACAATTACAAACCGTCTGATTACATATTCGTGATTGATTTCCAACACGGAAGGCTTCTGGGCAGATTTCGGTAGTCGTATCGTCAGCGCCTCGAGCAAGGAAAGAATATGGATGCCTAGAGAGGGACCAGCCACATGCAAAAGAAACATCGTCTATAACCCTAAAGGAGTCACCATCAATCAGCCCTGAAAATGCATAACTCAGAGGAAGATGGAACAAATAAACCACACCGCACCAGACACCTCCCTCGTAGAGCCCTAGAGCCCAATCCGGAAAGCACAGCGCACTTTCTCACCCCGTCCACTGATCTGTCACGGTCGCTTTCCATTTGTGGCTATTTACGAGCGCCCGCTGGAGAGGCTTAAAGTTGGGGTTCCTTTCGCTTCCGGGGTGCCGTCAGGAGAATTCAAATTTCCCTTGAGGGATGATTGGGCAAGTCGTAAATTACCCCTGTATAAACCCAGAGTTGTACGCGAATTCATGGGGTCCCTGTTCTACCAGCAGCGCTTCGACGCTGTTAGGGCTGAGAATCCATTGTGCAATGCCACCCCCTCGATTCAACAGAATTCCATCTGGGCGGGTCCAAGGGAGTCCACGGGGTAGATAGATCCAGACCATTTCTCATTGGATCAACTTACGCCTACACCGTTTTGAGAAGCCCCCATATGCGAAGGCGCCGCAGAGGTACTCCTTGCCAGAGAGACGCCGGTGAAAGTGGTGTTGGTTGCGTAGATGGAGTGTATGAGAGGGCAAGGAGAAGCTTTGAGTGGAAGACTAACGCATGCACTGCTTTTCCACACTTTATTTCCAGACCCCCCAAGATCATTTGGGTTGCGGCGTAGCTCGTAGTATACCACCATAATGGGAATCCGGTCTGCAGCACTGTACCCCTGGGTGACACGCAGTGGAGCTTGTTCTTATCCCATCGGGCGGGTTATAAGTCGAACCGTGTGCGGGAAGTTCATCAAACGATTAAGCTTGAAGACTTCTCCCAAAGTGAGACTTGACCAACGACGCCTTACAAACCAAAGACACAGAAAGTACCAGCCGATAAAATCATATCATCGTCAATCATGACAGAAGTAAAAATGCTCAAGAAGAGATCTTCGGCTCCCAAAGTTCGAAGTGGATGTAAAACATGTAAGTCCATCCATCTACGCATCCAAAGTACCAGAACACCGCTAACAACCAATTTCTCCAGGCAAGTAAGTTCTGAACCTCGAGAGAGTGAGCCACTGTTCTCCAGCATCGTCTTTACTGCGAGACGGCTTGGAACAATCGAATTCCAAAGTCGAGATGGTTTAAGGAAATCGTATTTTGGATTTCACATTTCCCCTTAATCTTCTCGAATCTCAAATTCGGTGGTTACAAATTGTCTCTACAAGCTCCTAAACTTTCTGGAATTCAATCCGTAACTATCCAAGAACATTTCGTGCAAAAAGAAGAAGCGTGCCGGAGAAGCAGCTTCTCACATCACTTCTGAACAAGTACTAACCAAATCCAGGGCCCGACGAGTAAAATGCGACGAAGCTAGAAACCAGGAAGGATGCAACAGATGTATAAAAGCAGGCATAGTCTGTGGTGGCTACCCACTAGACCGAAACTCCGGAATCCCCTTAGCACCCACAGCCCGCCTCCTAATCGCAAGAAACACCTCTCGATCCAAGGAAACTTCTCCCTCCTATTGTCCATCATCAGATTCATCCCCCTCATCTCCCTCCTGTATATCATCCCCCTCATACATATCCTCCCCAGCATCCCCAGAAGGTACAAAGAACCCCCAAAAAAACTCCTCAAGAAAAGTAATATGACTAACAAAATATTCGACATCTAGAGAGTTCACACACAAGAATGACATGGCGAGCCCTCTTCCAAGCCGAAGCCGAGTACAGATACTTCAACTACTTCCGCACAGAAACCATCCCCTCCATAGCCGGATTCTTCGAATCCTCCGTCTGGGGCGACTTCATGCTCCAAGCCTGTCAAAAAGAGCAATACGCCCGCCACGCCGTCGTAGCACTAGGCGCCATCCACCGCTCCACAATCTTCAAAATGCGCGGCTCCATGTTCGGACAACGAAGCCAAGAACGAGAAGCAATCGCAAGAGCGGACCATGACTACGCGGTGACGCAGTACGCGAAATCACTCCAGTTCATGCGGCAACTCGATTTAGGGGGCGAGGAGAGCGAGTACAATCTCCGCAATGCTCTGGTATCTTGCAGTTTCACGCTCTGCTTTGAGTTTTGGTGTTCGGGGGGTGCGGGAATACGCCAGTCGGAGATGGGAATTCAACTTCTTACTCGATTCCTCAAGCAACGACATGGTGCTAAACTTCCATCCGTAGAGAGACTTTCTGAGATGGTGGACTTGGATCTTATTGGCATGTTTGCGAGGATACAAACGGGATGGTACAAGCGTCTAAGACCATCTGCACCCCTAGAAGATTATCCACCAGAGAGCCACATTGACGAGGAGTTTTTGGAAACCATGATGCCAGAATTCCACTCCATAAAAGTCGCCTGCTTTTACTGGGACATCCTCGAGCGTCGTACAGTTCGTTGGCGAGCAGCCTATGGGTTTGAAGACGGCTCGAACGAAGATAGTCCGATTATATTCCTTTGGAGCAGATACCTGAAATCGAACGGACCCCGACATTTGCTCGCAACCATCAACAACCACATTACCGAGCATGCTCAGGATATCGAACGGTGGCACCAGGCATTCCTACCTCTCTTCATTCGAAGTAGAGGACAAACAACAACGAGTATAGATTTCCAGGGCGCCAGTATATTGGAAATGAAATATCTCCGCTCAAAATTCACATACCCCGAACCAGCGATAGACCCGGCATTGCCCATCAACTCGAGACCGATTGTCGATATAGCCCGACAGGTACTAGAGAGCTTGCAATCCTCAGGTGAAAGGGAGCATGACCCAAGGGCGCTCTTTTCCATGGATGATAGGTAAGTCAAATTCTCAGACCATTGCCTCCTATTCCTCGACGAAGGTAACTGACCCCAAAACTAGTTTCCTAGGTGCCCTCTTCGAAGCGGCGATAGAAGGAGACGACATGAGTGTCCGCCAAGAAGCGATAAGACTCATGCGTCAATATCCACGACGAGAAGAGTCTTGGGAAAGTGGGTTGACTGCCATGGTAGCTGAATGGTTTATGATGGAGCAGGAGAGAGTTGGTGTGCCTGGAACATCGTGGAAATCGCAGTTCGAAATGGTTGCCAAAGATAGCAGAACTGGAAGAGTGACGGTGCAATGTTCGACGACGGTTGATGGACAGACAATATTGCTTGCGCCTGTTATATTGAACTGGTAGCGGAGGTGCTTGCAGGAGGGTAATGGTAATAGGAAATTAATAATCAACCATATGAAGCAAGAGCGTCGAAGCCAAGTCCGCGAAAGTTTGAACACCACTGCGGGAAAATGAAACATTGAGGAGTATATGAATCATGAAATCCTCACTTGAGGTGTGAGACAATGATTTTAGAAGCTACAATAAGAATATTATCAAAACAAAACAAAATGACTTTGAAATGCGTAAGCACTGGCTCCTTGGTACCATTGTGATGAACAGCGAAACAGCAGTAGACACCTCTCATTCGTTCCAAGCTTTTAGATCTAGAAAGCTGGAGTAACAAGAGTTAGGCATGCAGGTACGAACCTGAAGTATTTCCCGGCGCCTTTACCGTCCATCGCGAGGAAATAAGGTACGGTATCCCCTAACTCCACCTTCTTGCGAATTGCCATTGCGTATGTTGCAAGCAATAAGATCCTACTCAAAGCCCATCCAATAGGATAAAGCCCCTCGGGGCCTTGGTATCGCATCCTGTGCCCTCAGGTATCAGCCATTTCAAGGCATCCAAGACTTCCGATGTTGGTCTGATGTTCGACTTTCCGCGACAGGTTTCTTTTCGCAATACGAAATATGGTGATTGCTCCACGAGACCGGGGGATACTGGCAGCCCTCAAAATAATGGCATATGGCGTAGTCCCGTCGGCCTTTGAGAAATCTTGATATTCGTTCCGACAAAAGTAATCTACAATTCCTAATTGATTCCCACTGCGCCAATAATGCAACTGCCCTTTTTATACATCTGTTCGTCGCAACATCGACTATCCTATTCGGTCCGTCCTGTTCATCTTTCTCGCCGTCAAGATCTAGGGCACATTAGTATTTCCCAGTACAATCTTTCAACATAGCATAAACCTACTTGACTCCTTGTTCTCTGACCTCTCACTGGCAAACCCATAGCATGCCGTCTCCCACGATAACTTCCCATATCTTTCAGTCTTGCAATATTCTCTCGAACCTTCCTTCTCAGATCGGTCTCGATGGTCATATTGGAAAGTTCGGCAGTAATGGCAGCGATTGTTTTTGGGTGTATCGAGCCGACAGTCGCTCGTTGGAAGATGGAGAATTTAGCGAGTATTCGGGTGGAGTGTTGGTTTCCAATTCCATAGAAAGTCTCGAGGGATTTCTATGCGCAGAGTTAGCAATGTGTCTTGAGATGGGAATTGGGTTGATGGGCTGTCTACCTTGACGAGACGGGTCTCTGGGAAATTGATCCCTAGTATGAAAACCTGCGGGTGTTAGCAGTTAGTCGCGTATTAATTGGCATGTTTATCTTTACCATTTTAGCGGTATGGAAGCAGTGGTGACTATGGCCAGGGCAATTCCATAGATTGGGCGTTGTCGTCGGTCCCAAATTCTTCTCTCCTGCTCGGCATTGGAGTTTACTCGCACGGACCAGTTCAATCTGATATAATCACGTGACTATGGTGCTAGGACACCTCTCCGAAACAAACATAACAAGCTGTCCCCAGTGTCGTCGTTCCCCTCTCTTGATCAACTCGAAGGTCCGGTACCACGAACTCTTCTCCAACCGTATCACAACATCTCCCAAAACCTCAATTGATCTTCAAGATCTCCCCATCATGTTCACCATGCAGCGCCTGGTGGTCTCAGCCTTGCTGATTCTCACCGTCACCTTCCTCTTCTTCGCCCAGACAGCTCAAGCTACCAAGGGCCCCAAGATCACCCACAAGGTCTACTTCGACATCTCTCACGGCGATGAGCCAATGGGTCGCATTGTCATGGGTCTTTACGGCAAGACCGTTCCAAAGACCACTGAGAACTTCCGAGCTCTCGCAACCGGAGAGAAGGGCTTCGGATATGAGGGGTCTACCTTCCACCGTGTTATCCAGAACTTCATGATTCAGGGAGGCGACTTCACCAAGGGCGACGGCACTGGAGGAAAGTCAAGTATGTATCTGCCAGCATCAGTTCTGAGCAGGAAACTAATCTGTAATAGTCTACGGAGACAAGTTTCCAGATGAGAACTTCAAGTTGAAGCACTCCAAGACTGGTCTGCTCAGCATGGCCAACGCCGGACAAGACACCAACGGATCCCAATTCTTCATCACCACCTCTACCCCAAGGTAATTTACTCGCTGTAGATCACTTTGGTGCACACGACTAACCCTCTCTTAGCCACCTTAACGGCAGACACGTTGTCTTCGGCGAAGTCCTCGAGGGCTACGAGATTGTCCAGAAGATCGAGTTGGTTCCAAAAGGACCAGGAGACAAGCCAGTCAAGAAGATCACAATTACAAAGAGCGGCGAGCTCCCAGTACCAGAAGAAGGTATCCACGTGGAACTGTAAAGCACTCTTTGTGCAAATACGCATATTATTATTTTTTGGTTGGACTCACTGATTCGTCTGTCTCGTGAACAGATGAATACGGGCACGCCGAATTTATGCCCGGGCAATCAGAAGACGACGACAAGCCAGCTGCTGCCTCTTCATCAGCTGCCGCGCCTGCAGCTACCGCCACTAGTATTCCAGTTGTTGGATCTTCTCCTATCACTGATGATGTTTCCTCTGAGGGCTTCAGTCTCTTGCAAAAGGCATTCTTTTTGGCTGTTATCTTGGGTTGTGTTGCCGGTTATATGCGTATGAATAACAGAAAGGGAAGGCGGTTTACGGAAAAAAGCATGGCTTGATATGTAAATGAATCAAATATTGTATATGAATGATGGTTCTTGTCACCTCCTTGGTTACCTACCTACTTGCGTTTTCATATGATCTGTCAAAAGCAGCGTCTCGATAGTCGCACTCTAGTGAGTGCGCTCTCGAAGTGACGAGTTGCAGTCTAGCTCCGCCCTCAGCTACTCTCTTTGATGCCACCAGGTGGTGCACAATTAAACTGGAAGTAATCCAGTTGTATTGCCAAACTAAATTCTTGACAGAGTTACCAAGGATCTTTGAAGGCCTTCTAGCCGTTTTGGAAACTCTTAAAAGAGTCTATTCGTTGTTATTCTACTTGGAAATAAAACTGATTTTGGTGGAAGGGTGCACGGACCATATCGTCAATTGCTGCACCCCCTGGTGATGCTGTCCTAACAATGGTGCGGCATAGTCAAGTGGATATCGCTTGGGCCACTACTCCCTACTTTTGCAGTAGCAAAGGTCTCGAGCTCATGGTTTTATGTTGATATCAATCGGTTGACTTAGTACTTGAGGTTGAGGACTTGAATTTCGATTTGTACTCAAGGTTTTGTAACATACAAATTACATGACTTGACGCGAAAGAAAGAAAAATCATTCAGGAGAGCGCATCTTTTCTCATGGTTCTATTCCAACGTGATCTTGTCTATTTGGCGGTTCGGTGAACCGTACAGGCATGCTTACCTAAAGACTGCCTAAACCTGCGGGGCTTTCCAGCTCATCATTACGATTTGGCACTCCAACAATATCTTGATCGCAGCGAGTGCTTCCGTGATGGTTCCTATATCTTTAAATCCCATATATTTTCACATTCCATGACATACATCTACACATTTTATGATCTTGGGCGTAAATCTCTTCCATGTCCGACATTTGTCCAGCCAGCGCTGTCATTCTCGCACTCAGCGATGCAGATGTTCTGAACCTGGGACCCAAGAGTCAGCGTCGCGGCAAGCGTCTGCTCGAAAGAACCATCGATGTTCGTTTAAATTGCGATTTCAGTTTCTGCGCGAAAGATGGACCTCGTGGACATTTGACTGTTAAGAGCTGGGGTGGTGCGACGGGGTTATGTGGTGCTTGTTCGTTTTGCAATATGCTTGTCGATGGACTTGAGCGGTCAGCTCGTTATAAGTTACCGACGCCTGCGAAGAGTCCAAATCAACCACTTGATGGAGCCCCCACGGGTATGGTTGGTGTGGAGATTATTATCAAGCAGCTTGAATACCATAAGGATTCGTCGACCTGGGCAGTTGGCGGGGAAAGTTCTAGGTTGTGGGATATCCATTTGTTACTTTTTCGGGCGGCGGCTGTGCTTTCATCAGGAGCAAAGTCAACACCAGTCGATGTTGCGTTTGAAATATTTGGGAGGGAATATGATCCGGTTGCAAGAGCGCTGAGGATTCTTCGACGGCCGTTGAAAGAGGAACCTCTTTCGGAGAGTAATGTTGAGCATATTCAGAAATGGATACGAGATTGTGATGAAAACCACGAGAAATGTCTGAAGGATGTTCAGCTCGATTACCTACCTACTCGTCTCCTTGATGTCGGGGCCTTGGATTGCGGGAAGGTCCTCCGATTGATCCTCTCCAACGAAGCATTCTCCAATACCGGAAGCAAGCCAAAATATATGGCTCTGAGTTATTGCTGGGGAGCGCCCGAGGATTTACGGGATCTCCTTACTACGACGAAAGACACCCTCTCTTCTCGACTTTCGGGCATCAAGCTTGCATCCATGCCGCAAACTTTCAAAGATGCTGTTCAGAGCGCTCGACTTTTGGGTATTCGATATATTTGGATCGACTCGCTTTGCATCATCCAAGATAATGCGGAAGATTGGAAATTCGAATCTAGTAGGATGGCGGAGATTTTCAGTACTGCGTATCTCACGGTTATCGCAGCTTCCAGTGACTCCTGTCATGACGGATTTCTACAACGAAAAATAAGGCCTCATTGTTCTGTGCCTCTCAAACTCAACGATCCTTCTTTCGGTTCTATCGAAGGGTCCTTTTCGCTGAGGTACCGACAACACTGGGGAACCGACAAAATGGCCGAAATAAGACACGGTCGATGGATGAACAGAGGTTGGACCTTCCAAGAAGAACGTCTCGCCCGACGCGCCCTCCTCTTCGGAGAAGGAAAGTTATTTCTCGATTGCAGGACGGTAGAAAGGATAGAAGATACGTCCATGTACAAACACCGACCCGACTGGGTCGATTCAATACGCGAAAGCAATCACGGATCCGACGAAGATATCGACCCCGTTAGTCGAAATAGCTCGGGGAATTTTTACCATCGCAGAACGGCGTTTGACCATTGGCATACGCTTTGTAGCCATTACTCACATAGAGAGCTGACGTATGAGAAAGATAAACTGCCTGCTATCTCGGGGATGGCGAGACAGATTCCTAAGAAGTTGGAGAGTGATTACCTCGCTGGGTTATGGCGGGAAAACCTGTTGCATGATTTATTCTGGCAACCCGTTCACTTGGGCAGGAAACCAGCGATTTACCGCGCGCCTTCGTGGTCATGGGCTAGTCTTGATGGACATGTTTCTTGGCCCACTTGGAGATTCTGTGTCGACGGTGAGTGTGAGGTTTATTGCGAGATTGTGGATTCGAAGACTAAGGTTGATAAGTTGGATCCCTTTGGTGCTGTTTTGGATGGGTTTATTAAAATCCAGGGTTCCGTGATTGAGGTTGAGGCGGCATATATTGGGTCGCAACTCGCGGGGACGCAGCGACCTTGGGCATTGAATTATGGGGGTATGACGGTTGCTACGGGGAGGATCGATGTTGACATTTCTGAGGATTTGAAGGAGGCGAAGGGGAGATATTTGGCACTGTTGGCTGCGAAGTGCAAGGTTAAGGAGGGGAGGTCACCTGTTCCCAGGGGTTTGCTTTTGGAGAAGACTGGGAGGAGGTGTGAGGATGGGAGTGAGGAGTTTGAGAGGGTGGGTATTTTTAGGGTTATTGCTGAGAATAGGGAGGGTAATTCTCTTGAGGCGTGGGAGAAGGAGGGGAAGAGAATGGTTACTATTATTTGAATCTAAGAGCTCGCATCTCTCACAGGGGCATCACTAGGGATTGGACGAGCAG
>LLCD01000120.1:0-28133 GCA_001414355.1 Hymenoscyphus salicellus
GAATCAAGAGAGTCCACTGACCCTGATCCTTTCTCAACCTTTCTTGGGAAAGGGTATGTACTTTTCACACGCACTTTCGCATATCAACCTTAATTTTTCTTATTCATGAAAGGCCCCAGCGTGAGAACAAATTAATCGATTACTCTGAGTAACTTAGAGTTACTTAGAGTATAGAGAAGTAGAGTTAAGAGTAACAGGTCGGCTGAGTAAATAAGACTAACACCTCTTACTCTACTCTGAGTTACTCAGAGTAACTATCAAAAGTGGGGCTTATAAAAAAAAGTTATAAATACGTTTTAAAAAGACTATAAGAAATATCTAAGGAGATAAATTAAGTTAATACTAATCCTTAAAAGTATACTTTAAGTAATAGAGACAGTATTTACAAAGTTAAAAAAACCGGCTCTTATCCCTTCCTAGACCACCCTCCCAGTAGAGAGAAAAAGTAGTTGTAAATAGAGGTTTGTACCTGCCTCCCTAGCTTGTTTTTCTAACTCTGTAGGATATTTAAATTTAAAGTCGATTACTTCAAGTATCTAGGTTAATAGTTTAAATTAACTTAATCATCTAGGGTAATTACCTTGAATTACCTAAGATAGACGGAAGAATAGTTAGGCAGGCAGGTACGATTTACTACTGCTTTTTTTGTCCACCAGCACCCCGATTACCGCTCCTATCGGCCCGACATGACCCGAGTTCGACCCGACGTTACTCTGATTAAATCAGAGAAACTCAGAGTAATTACTCTAGAGTAAATAAGAATAACTACCTGTTACACTACTCTACTCATTTCTCATGCTGAAAGATCCCAAAGGAACGCCTTGTACTCTGTTACATGCCCCCTTCTCGTCTACATCCAGTTTCGACTTGTGTAGAACCCTTTGGGGGTTGGGGATATTGAAGGTTGCAGACGATTCTTGAGGATTGTTTGCGTCTAGGATTTATTTTTGAGATTTGAGAAGTTTGTGGAATGGGGATTTTTGAGCATGCTGTTTTGTAAGGGTGTAACGGGGTCTTTTGTAATAGAGAGAATCGAGGGGTTAAAACTTGCTGGGAGGAAGAAAAAGTATACATTTCACCTGCCTTCAGTAGGCGGTTGTTGTTGTTGATGTGTATATAGAGTCTGGAAGGAACACTTGTAAAGAGGGTGAAATACTTTAGTTGAGGACTTTGATTTATATATTGTCTAGCTATCTAGTTTCTCTGGGTTATTGTAGGTATAAAACTCATTTTATTGGACGGGGGGTGTTGCTTATTTGGGAAATTGAGATGGGGTAGGGGTTAATATAGGAGGTGGGAGTGGGATATTCATTTTAGCTATGGAATTTCCGGGCTGTTTTTTGTTGTGTTATCGAGTGTTTTAGAGGCAGGTTGTGAATTACTTGTAGGTTGATCTCTATCTGGTTTTCAAAGGATTAAGCTATCAGTAAGTTATGAGCAAGTCATGAGTTATTTCAAAATTAATGACTTACTAGTGATGCCTTTTAGCCCCGAAATCTAGACGGAGTAAGTTGTCATACACTTATTAGTAAGCGATAAGTAACTGGAGTAGAGTCTCTTGAAAATTTGATTTAATTATGACCCTTATTAGTGATGTCTTTTAGTCCCCCATATTTAGATCTATCAAGTTGTCAATTACTTGCGAGTAAACTATGAGTTACTTCTGGTTTAACCGCCAGGTGGTCAATGAGTTTGTGTTCGCCTTAGACAGCGCGCGTCAATTCCTCTCAAAGAATTCTCGCCGCAATATACTAAGCTTCTACGGTAGGTAGATTGATTTGACTTGTGATTGTTGTAAACACCTGAAAATATCGCCCTCGGGTGTTCCAATCTTTACTGGACAAGTATGAACCTGAAATACGTTAGCCAATGAACTAGACTTCCAACTGTACTCCGTAGTTAATGGACACATTGTCCCAAAACATGCTCCTGAATTATTCCAGGTCTATGGAAGAGTTTACTTGAGTTGTCCTGGGCTTTCAGAACAACAAGTTCAAGATAGGTAAGTGCGAACCTGAAGTACACTAGCTAGTGTTCGAAATGTAATTCAACTATTGTGAAAATTGATTGTGTCTGAAGCAATTGCCTCAAATTGTCCCAGTGTCTAGGGGCACTTTCTTGAACTTCCCTATAAAAGGGGAGCAATCAGTCTTAGATAGGCAAGTGCGAACCTGAAGTTTATATGTTAATGTTTGAAATGTAGTAAGACAATTATGAAACTTTATTGTCCCAAATTGAAGTTTAAGATTGGTCTGAATATCTAGGAGAATTGACAGGAATTGCCCTAAGCGTTCAGAAGAACGAGAGATAGGAAGGCAAGTACGAACCTAACGTAATGTTCTAACTCTCCAACTGCCATTATGAAATCTCATTGTCCCACACACTTGGAACAATGATTCTAAATTGTTCTAAAGCGCTAGGATAATTTACCTGGGTTGTACTAGGCATTTAGGACAACGAGAGGTGGGCAGGCAAGTGCGAACCTGAAGCCAGCCCTTGCAAGCAAGAATTCTGGTTTAAAGGCAAATACAATACATTCACGCAGCGTAAGTCTCTTGAGTACTACAGTTCTTCAGAGAGTATCCTTGCACTTGTCTCTGCGGTTCGAGGTCACGCGGGTGGAGTGGGCTCGCTTAGGTATTTATATTCCGAGAGCGGCAAGTTACCAACAACACAACAACAACGACCTCCACAACTCAACTTCTTTCGCGGCGATCTCGAGGTCATTTTTTCTTCCCGCATTGTTAAAGGCGTCGGCAACGTCGGAAATATTTACTAGAACGACACTAGTACACCGCAGCACTAGAGTCAAAACTGAAGTGAAGTCCGCTCAACCTCACCTTCGATATCGACTCCTTCATCGGTCAACTCTCTCTTAATCAGAACACCTCAACGTCTTCACAATGCCAAAAAGAAAGATAACCCCAGAAGTATGCGACTGCGGGCTACACACCGTCGACACCCCATGCAAACAAATTCAAAGACAAGATCATATTGCGATCACCAACAGGTAAGGAATAATGGGCTTTTCTGGTATCTTGAACCCGTAATGTTGACAATAGATAGAATCGTGACTTACAGCAACACCATCGATATCTTCGTGGGCAAGAACAAACAAGCATTCTCGGTCTCCAGAGACCTTGTCATGATTCACTCTCCCAAGATTCGTCACCTAATTCTTGAAAACCAAGATCGGCAAGACTTCAAAATCGTCCTCGAAAAAGCCAATCCTGCCGCTTTCGCAGATTTTCTTTCCTGGCTGTACACCGGAAAAATTCTGGAAGTTTCCTCCAAGTTCATCAGACGAACTTATCTCAGCACCTGGCTTCTCGCGAAATTCCTCGGCATTCCTTCCATGCAAAACGACTGTATGGACAACTTATGCAACTATGCTTCTCTCCAACATCAAGCAGGAAATTGGCCAAATATTGGTATGATCGAAGCCATTTACAAGTTTTGCCAAAAAGGTTCGATTCCGAGGAAATTTGCCATTCATTCCATGGTATGCAAGAACCCGTT
This sequence comes from Hymenoscyphus salicellus, assembly GCA_001414355.1. Classification (NCBI taxonomy): domain Eukaryota; kingdom Fungi; phylum Ascomycota; class Leotiomycetes; order Helotiales; family Helotiaceae; genus Hymenoscyphus; species Hymenoscyphus salicellus. The sequence goes on from LLCD01000120.1 coordinate 3,520, forward strand.
CGAGACTCACGAAGAAGATTCCGTACCCTATGTGGAGTGGAAGAAGTTTCTGGATCGGTGCCCCGAGTTAGCCTCTGATGTCACAATGGCCGCAGGAAAGCGGTGGAATAAGACCTTTGCCTGGGACGATGAGCATCGAAATGCCTATATGGAAACCCCTGTTGAGTTGGGAATGGAATGGGAGGACCATATTCTCAGAACTAGGACGAAGGAAGAAGTTGAGAAGGAGGCGAAGAATGGTTGCTTTCGGAGCATTATTGAGTTACAACACTTGAAATCTAGACCGGTGGTGGTTGAGTAGTTCAAACGTTCTTATGGTGGTGGAGTCCACTTATTCTATCATTGCCCATACCCTATTTCCACTGTTATTCGAGGCCCTTCAAACATCATTTTCTCAAAAAAGCACTTACAAATTTACCTACAAATGTACATAATTCGAAACAAAGCAATATGTTATACTCGCTCTTCTTGTCTCACCAAAAATTAACGAGATATCACCCCTTGAGACTCCCTACGACAGTGAACCCCATTGTATTGCTCCAAACGTTCTGGGAAATGAATTTCATTTCCCAAGCTTTGTCGGAAAATAAAAATCGATGTCCCAAAGATCTGGGACAATATAAAATATTGCCCAAACTATTTCAGACAATCAACCTCAATTATCCCCAAGGGTTTGGGTAATGAGTTACGTTGGGAAGGAACCTTGGGCTTTCCTCAAAAACACCTAACCCCCAGTTTGTAAAAATAAGCTTCAATGATCTCAAATATCTGTCAAAGAAGTATAATTTTGACAATCCTTTGAAAAAGCTCTGCTTATTATCCATCTCTATACCCTAAAACCTAAAAACCCAGATTTGAAATATGATAACTGACCAAATTAGTAAGCTAGAAAATATTATCGAAGAATAGACACATCTGATGAACTGGGTTTCGGAAGCTTGAATTTAAGTACATGATTTCTATTTCCACGCAGCCTTTCGGCGTTTTTACTACCAAGTTTTGACGGCATCCGTGTCCATGAGAAGTATTTCCACAAAAATTCCAATACGCCAATAGATTTTTACAAACACATAAACTGCCAGCTGAAATTATTAGCACCTCAACTGTTCGGGGAAATCAGGGGTTCTCTTACAATGCATTATCTTAGAATTTGAGCAGTATAAGCTGTATAGATTGTTCCCCAGAAACTCATTGGATAATGTGGAAAGAGCCTTCGAAGTTCCATTTCCTCTGGAGTGGCATCGTGTGGTTGCTCGGCTTTGAATTGAGACAGCACAGCGCTTTTACTAGGTGGTCGATTGGTTTGGTTTGTTTGTGTTGGTACGACTTGGTGGTCGTCTTGGTGTGTTAAGAAGTGTACATGGTATTTATTTGTGATCTAATAAGAAAGATTTTATGTGTTGAGAGTGGTGACGGCACTGTTAAAGGATACTGAGTGAATATTAGTCACGTCGAGAAGTCTTCCTACTATCGCCAATCAATTTTAGGCTCAAATCCACTAAGATACACTTGGGTCATGGTTAAGACGCGGAAACAGAGTCTCAAAAAGATTGTCCTCTACTATCAGTTGTGCAAAATTTGCCGCTGGTACTTGGAAACCCCCCTCATGTCGATTATAGTTTGACTGTCGGATATTCTGTCACTGTCAGTGAACCCAATACTGCATCAACCAGAGCTTACACCCCATCTGCCACCTTTTCTCCTGTTTCCGGCTAGAACTAGCTCTGTATAATTAATGAAGGATTTACAAGGCACTGATCATTGCTGGACTTGTGACATCCAATTGTAAATAAAATATTGAAGCCGTTCGCCATCTGGTATTCGTGAAGCTTCTTAATTCCAGTTACTTATATAATGCTATCGATTTTGTACAGAGAGTATAAAATTCAATGGCGCTATACTGCACTAAATGAATACATACCAACCAGTTTATAATTGCGGTGCTCTTCTCGAGTGGACGAGATACCACAAAGCTAGACTGGTGGGTTTGTTTGACTGCTTACATATGGATGAGTTTCAAAAAGTAGGCAGTGAAGAATGATATCCTAAATGCAACAATAAATCGGAATAAATTTGCTCAAGGAGATTGATTATGATAACGTTGTGGGCGTGGAAGAATATTTGTCCATCGTCGCAGCAACATCACTTGATTCTCTTGAGTTTAGGAACTTCAACTCTACTACCCAGTTTTAATAGCGAATAGGCGTTTTAGATTGCTAGCTTCTACTACCTCCCCTCAAGGAAAATGATATTTATCTGAATTGTTTTTACTGAAATCGACTCGTGTTTTCAAACAACTTCCTGCTGTCGAGATTCCATTGTACCTTCAAAGTGCGTTCGAAAAACTTCTAAATCAAGACTTCATGCTTCAAAACCAGTTTAGTAAAGCTTAGACATACTCGGTTGGCTATCTAATCTAAGGAGGGCTATTTCTAGGTCCAAACCACAATGGCATCCTCTCTTGCACTTAAGATGATTGTTAGGTGACTGCTTGGTGGGCTTCCCGCTATACATCGCCAGGTTAAACTTTGAATTCTGGGTCGGAGATTCACTGTTCAAGTCTTGAAGTTCTGGAATTTCTGGTAACCAAATTCACTTCCCTTTGCCTCCAACCCCCCAACTACTATCGCCCTCGAACATTTGGTACATTCTTAACAGCAAAAAGATGGAGATTTAACTCAAGTCTGAAGTATACTACATCACACCCTCGAAAATATATACCAAATTCACTAAACGAGACTTAAGAGAGAATACCACATGCGCTTTCTCGAATCCCCACCCGCGTCTCCCTATCTCCTTCTCCTCTGCCCCCATTCTCCCGCCTACCTTTCATTTCAACCTTCTTATCGATCCCAGCTCTACTACCGAAAGCAAATAACCCGTCCAAAATAACTACAATCTATGACCTTGGTAGTGCCCATAGCGTTGATAAATGGGACTTGCGAATTGCAGAAACCCCATCGAAAAGGGCAACCAAATCGAGAGATGGACAATTTCGACGAAATAGTGTGGGAAGAATGCACCAAGTCCCGCGAGAGCCCTCAGGAAAGCGAGTGGTATAAGATATAGACCGGGGGTAGCAATAAATATGAGATAATATTGATGTAGTATGGGGGGGTCACTGATAATAATCGTATCGTATTGAAGTGACTCAATAAATAATTGGATTCCTAAGGATAACCGATATATAATCGGAATTGGCGGGAAATAGTTAATCCGGCCGATAGCCAATAGGATAGTTAGTCTTGACCTTTATAAACTTCTCTATCTAAGTCACATGTTTATTATTGTTAATTACTATTAGATATAAGTTAGAGAGATTACATTTTCCTAAGACTAATACTTATAGAAGACTATTTACAATATAAGAGAGTAAGTCTCAAATAGTAAATATAGGTCATGTGATACTTATTTAGTACTATTATTATACTAGCCTCAGAACCCCGATTATATCGAGAATCGTCACTTTTTCCAACCTGATTACAATCCTAGGCACGTTTTCCTCCTAGCTTTTCTTAGCAAATTGGCAGTTGGCATGAACCTTAAAGATGCCCTAAGCAAAAGGTTATGAAGTAAGACCATATCCCCGTGAGAAACCCACGCAGAGAATGATGTTCTCTTCATCTAAGCCCCTCTTCTAAAATATCACCAAAAACCTTCACCCCGGCAATTTCTATCATACAGTAACCATGTTCAACCCCCTCCCCTTTCCTTGTTTTTCCCCCATAAAATCCGAACCTTCTTTTTCTGGAAACCCACCTTGCTGTCGAAAATGTCATCGTCAAACCGTACTTCAAATTCCATGGATTTAAAGCCCTTTAAAAGTACACAAGGGGCCTCAACTGGCTCTAGGAGATTATGGGGCATCCGCTGAGAGATAAAGGACAGAGGGAGCTAGGTCTAGCTGCCACAGTTTCGAAACAGGCGGTCAAAGTGTCTGATTTCGTTAGGCTTCGTTCATTGCTTCTTACAGATCACAGTTTGCCTATGCTACTGACAATCAAATATGTTTTACCTCTACTAGTAATGACTAAATAGCTTTATACTTGGAACTCAATTTTATCCAACGTTTCTTGAATTGCTACATACATACGCATTGATATTATCAAGTGGTATTTAGCAACCTCGCAATTCACCACCCAAATCAAACGCATACCCCTTGTGTAAATATGAGCCTTTCATTTAGAGTCCTTCCTTAGCTTCCATTTTCAGAAGACAGCTCCTCTCTATCGGTTCTTGTCTCCTTGCTACCCACATCGTCAACCAATATCACATACACGACCTCGTTTCCCGTGCTCTTCAACAACAGGAAACGGTGTATTAAAGCCCAATTTCATCTTGTCACAATAATCCGAACCTTCTCGCTGGAAACTCCTTTTGCTGTCGAATCCACTTTCATTGTCAAATAAACATCCAACTCTCGCGATATTGAAACGCCTATAGAGAAGGTTTTTTGAGCCGCCATTCTTCAAACCCCTGAAAGGTGTCTCTTGTCATACTTGTTGAGAAGAGATGCTAACCCTGAAGAATCTGCTTCCACAACATAGCATGATTTTGATTTTTCCGGTGTCTTCTGATGCTTCGGGATACTAAGAATTTCGTATATTCTTAAGGTCATATTCTACGAGGAGCCCCCCCCTCCCTCTAAAAAATTGATAGTAAAAAAGAACATGGGCAAATTATATAATAGCTCCATTTACTACCGGTGGCACTCCAACTATACTCACTTGCATTGACTCGCTTAATGTCTCTTTCAACCTCGTGATCTGGCTCCATTCATAACCCCCTCCTTAAAACCCACTCCTATAATAAATTTATTAATTTTCACCTCACGTACCTCCACTCTTCGGAGGAGGAGTTATCTGAAGCTGGAGAAAAATTTAAAACGACGCGAGTGAAGGGAGATGTCCTCCAGCAAGAACTATTAACAGCCTGCTCCACAATCGAAGCTGTTTTTAACATCACCAACATTGGTATAGAGACATTGAAGTTTAAGTTCAATCTTCCAAATCAGAACTTCTGTTGCGGTAAACACTTCTTGCTGTCGAAAGTTACTCCTTCTATTGAAACAAGGCCAAAGTGAAAAGAAGGATCTGTAGTGCTGCTCTTTGAATACATTTTCCAACAGTGTTCTCTCCTATATGTTGTCTACAGTGACCTTTTACACAACTGTCATAAGGTTGAGCTAGATACATTTGGGGTGTGTCTGGAACACTACCAACTAGTATTTGCTGGTTCCTTTTTATAGTTTATCTAGAGTTCACAAAATTCAATTAATTTAACACCTCTCTCAATAATACAGGCTGTGCCATGGAGTAAACATGGGTTATTTACTACTTATCTACTCAATAAGACGTAGGAGCTTGCTTTTAAGTCATGTTTTACGACTGAAATCTTTTGGTAGGAAATCCACTTGCTGTCAACTATTTTCCTACTGTCGAAATCTGAACCAACCACCATGAAGTTGAACAAGGCAGAGCTTAAGTTGAGTTCTAGTATTTTTTTACAAAGCCATCTTCCAAAATTGAGAATTGCATGTGGCGTAAGTCGGGAGGTTTCCTACATCCTGACTTGAAACCATTTGACTTTGGTTTTTTCCTCTAACACATGGGAAGGAAAAACAACCCCCGTCAATTGAGATTCTTATAGCCCCCCCCCCCAACAAGAAAATGCCCGTGGAACATGAGGGATATCTCACTTTAACATCCAATTAATGCTGCGCGCGAACCCTTGCTCCCTGGCCGATTTACCATGATATATCGACCAAAACTCACTAGCTCTTGAGGTGAATATAGATTTCTTCTTCTCAAGTGAACGAGTCACTCAATCAAGCCCTTACAAGTGAGATCCACCACCCAAAAACCCAGTCCAATATAAAATACCCACCAACCACACCAGCAACTGAGCAGACAAGTAGTACTTTTGCGAATCCCACGTGTGGTTCCTTCCTCTGTTCTTTCTTCTCTGGAACTAGACACCCTACTCCTAACCCGTTTTTCTCCCCCAGTAAATGACCACTTCAAATCCCCCTCCGTTCCTCACATAAAACTCGGAGGCATTGTTTGCTAGAAACCCCCTTTTGCTGTCGATTCCACTGTCACTGTCGAGGCTTCAACTGTCACGAAGTTGAAAGTTTTATACCATGCAAAGCAAAGAGAGTACATGCTTCCATCCTCTGGCTGAAAAAGACGAAGACGTACGAGGTACAAGACAGAAGCTTTCCTACATCCTGACGTGCTTCCAGTAAAGAAATGATGGGGTGTTGAGCCCAGAACATGGGAAGGAAGAAGAAACGCTTGTTGATTGTTTTTTATAACCATTCATTCAGTGCTCAGCCCCTGAAGCATAGGAGACCTACTTAGATCACCCGACCTCAACCCGTTGCGAAATACACATGCTCCAATGGCGGGAGGTGACCAGCAAAAAAGAGTGAAGCCCTTGAACTGTGATAGACCTGAACGGACATCTCTTTCATTGCTGACACTTATATATATACGCATTGCTGTCATCAACCCTCTTCTGTTTTCCCAGCTATCCATCAGCGCCCAAATACCAAGTTCCATAAATCAAAAATTCCTCATGTCAAATATACACGCTCCAAACTCCAGTAGAAACAAAACACATCATAACATCCGGTCAACATGAAAATCGAGCCGCGAATCAAGCAGCAGGATCACTCTCCACGACCTCCCCCTGCAGCGCAGTCCCCTCAACCGGCAATTCCACACTCTTAACAGGATGCACCAGCATAGGCGGTAAACACATCCGTCCCTCACCCCCCCTCATCCCATTAACACCCTTCCCATCCCTCCCCTCATCAACCACAGTCTCAAACTGCTCACCACCTTCATTATCAACCTTAAGCCCCAGCCACCTCTTCCACAGATTCGGCGCGAAACCCGCATTGTAGTACCAAGTCATGCCCTTCAAATTATGTTCCCGTTCGCCAAAGACACTACTCCTAGCTCCACCCGTCGCACCGTTACGGCCTGAGTTCATGACAGAAGCAAGATATGCGGTGGGCCATTGGCGGTCTACGAACATGGGGTGGGGGACGTAGACGGGTTTGTAGCCGTGGTGGAGGGCGGTGGTGGGTGCCCACATTTCGGAGAAGGCGTGGTGTTTGCGGAAGGCTGTTTCGCGGTGCATAGTATTCAACAGGCGTCTAGACATGCGGGAGGAAGTGACGATCGCTGCGCGTCTCGGGATAGCACCCGAGGTGGTGTTGTAACCGGTGTAGTCGTCTGCTAATAACCAGGTCGTGCCTTCGGGGTCGAAGAGAGGGTTGAAGGTTATGATATCCGCGTCTTCACCGACACCCCATTGATACTTATCCTTCTCATAAGTACTAGTCGGCATAGGATCACTCTCTGTCTCGAACCAGTCCGCCGGATCACTTGGTCTTTCAGGTCCCCAAATAGGCTTCTCGCCTTTAGGCGCAGGAGGTGGTTTTTTCGCACCGGGCAGGCCAGACCAGATGTCTTCCGGTCGTTTGGTACCCATTTCTGTTTGGACGCGGACCATCTGCTTAAAGTCCTCCCAAGATCCATGAACAGAAGGGACGTAGAATCTACTACTCCTCTCCCAGATCCCTTTCCGTGGTTGTTTCCGTGCCCAGGAATCGATTTGGGAGAAGAGGTTGTAATAGTGTCCAGTATAACGGATATCAATCTCCCAATGCCAGAAGAACTCGTATTCCTGATGTCTCTGCGCGAAATGCTGCATTGCCATTTGAAGACCTCTATATGAGCCATGGGCTGGGAGGTCGGGGCCGCGAGCGAAGGTGTCGAAGATTCCTTGGTAGAGCATGAGCATTTGGGTTGTACTCCATAAGGTAGTCATGCTGCGGAATTCCTCTGGCACTGAGGCATTGAGGTGTTCTTGGTATGTTTCTTCGTCTGCCCATATTGGATGTTTGGCTTCGTCTTTTACTTGGACGAGGAGGTGGACGTCGTATTCTCCTCCTGATCCTAGAGAAAGCTCTGCGATCATGGCGCGGAGTTGTAGGATGTCTTCTTCGCGGTATTGGAAGTCGTCGTAGGATCTTACTACTACTGCTGTTCGGGGGAGTTTCTTCGTGGTAGCTGTAGTGTTTGAAGGGTTTGACTCGGTTCGCTTTTGTTGGGTAGGTTTATCGTCATCGAGTATGGAGTAAGTCGTAGGGAGTTCCTTGACAGCAACTTTTGCTTCAAATCGTCCGGCGTTTGCTTGATGGCATCGTTTTTGTGCATCTCCCCAATTGACTTGGCTGTAGTCGACTTGATTGACGAGAGAACCAGATTTATCTTCCCAAACAGCATTCGCTCCCTCTACATCACCATGTTGTCCAGTACCAGTTCCGCCATATTTGAGAGAATAACCATGACCATAAGGACCCAACCTTCCATATCTCTCGAAGCAGATATTCTCCGGCAATCCAAGCAGTTCATATGAGCCCATAACATTATCGGGAAATCCACTTGGTCGGCCTTGGTAGTATTGCAACTGAGGTATTTGTATAGTCGATGCCGCATCCAAGAAACATTCCTTCACAGCCCCATACTCGCTCAAATAAGCATTCGAGCTCTGGTTCTTGTATGCCTCAAACTGCTTGCTCGCAGGTATTTCTCGCACGGGTATAATCTGCGCGGTTTCGGATTTATTCACACCAGGAAGAGGTTCGTCGATCGGTAGAGGGTACTCAGGTTGATTCTCCTCCAGCGTAACCAGCGTCCTTACCCCCCCATAATACCTTGACAAAAAATTGAAACTTTCCCAAGGTTCCGGCTGAGCAGGCGGTCGTTCCCCCACATCTCCAACTTCCACCCTCCTCGAGGAGATAACACTCATTCGTATTAAGCTTATTATGAATATGATAATAGTCGAAATCAAGCCCAAACACAGATATCGAATCACCCTATTCGGCAGCTTGTACGAAGACGGTAGCTGCCTTTGTGATCCCGCCGACGATTTCCTCCGTACCAGCGGTCTATTGGAGGAATATGAACCTGATGTTTCGCGGGACGAGACGGGGGAGTCGTCCTCCTCGGAGGTATAGTCTTCGGAATCATCGTCTGAGTCGGTGTCGGTTTCGTATCTGTGTTTTTCGATATCGTGGTCTCGTGGGCGGGAGTATCTTGTGTGTGTTGGTCGTTTCTTGACACTCAATGGAGTGGAGCCGAAGCCTGCCATTGCTTCGAGGAATGCTCGGTTGAGCTCACTGGAATGTTATACCGCGCTGTTGGGGCACTTTTTGGTGTCAGTTTGGTAACAAATAGGAACGCAGAATTCTTACTGTATTACAGATCATGTACACCAGATTGTTGATGATTATGAATAGATTATGGATAGATTATGGATAGATGCTGGGTCGGAAATACGTTTGAAGGTTTTGCAGATGCAGTTCGAAGATTTTGGTCGAGTCTACCTTGTTTTGTTTTCACACTGCGTCGACCGGGTGATGGCAGCAACCTCCGATCCGCCGATGGTCCACCAACTCCATTGAAACCCCCACACCGATCCCGACATCTTCAATTCAACGTCACCTCATCATTTCGACATGCTGAAGTGAGGGAAAATGACAAGATGGCTTTCGAACTGCTGGTGGAATTATTTCTCTTGATTAAAAAAAAAAGCTCCAAAAGTCGTCGGCCGATGAAAATCGACTGGGAAGCATCGTTCACACTTGCCGTGGTGCTGAACGGTAAAAATACCGCTGCGTTCTCCAGACGGCATCAAAACAGAGGGGTACTTTGCAATTGGAACCTCTGTACGAGGACAGCAACGTCTCTGAGCCGACTCCGGAGTCATGGTGCCCCTCTCTCTTGTTCCAAATAAACAGCAGAGGCACAGATAAGAGAAACAGACAGCGAACACCAAGGAACTAAAGAGCCGAATTTGCTGCTACGTCAGACTCACAGCAGATGCAGTACCTAGGTAGTACCTACAGAGTAGCACTGACAGCACCAGCTCGCTGTCTTTGCCTGGCTGCCTCATTATCGGTACATTTTGTCCAGTGAGAAGTCATTGCTACCTTTTCTCGTTCCACTTTCCCGGTTAAAGTGCAAGGCGAACAGAAGGCAACTCTTCTTCAAACTTTTCCCTGCCTAAACAATTTCTTACTTTCTTTTAAATCCCGTCAGCTTGGCCCTTCTAGCTTGCTCTTGCCTTCTGCTAGCCAGGCTAGTCTCGGCTAGTTTGCTAACATGGTTCTCCTCGTCAACCCTACGGAGTGTTTCCGCCGTCACAGGTAATAGCTGGGGCATGTGATGCTTAAAATTCCATCTCATCCGAAAAGCAAAGCTCCCTCAAATCCAATAGGAACAATTCCAGTTCGCCATCTATTTGTGATTTGTCGCTGGTTGCTGGAAATCTTTCGATCAAAGTGACACGAGGACAATGGGAGGGAAGTTGCCACCAACGACCAGAAACAAAGACCAGAAACAAAGACCAGAAACAAAGACCAGATCCGAGGAAATCAAACACCCACTTTGAACACTTCTTGCATGGCTACAGGTCATACCTGGGATACCAGTAATGCTCGATACGGAAAGCGACCATCGTACCACTGCATACTGGGCTCCGGAAGACACAGCTCGAATCCTGTTGGCCAACAGCGACGAGCAACACCCTCTTGACTCAACGCTTGATGCTGCGGTTGCCGTTGCAGCTGGTTCCTGAAGTCAGTTCTCTGCATGGGCTAGATCTAACACGCCAATTTGTTTCGACGGGGCCAATGAGAGGATGCCACTTATGGTTCAACTGTTTGACAATTCAGAGAGGATTTGCCAACTGATTGAATCGAATTGATATCTACAAAGTTTCAAATCTCAACGTCTCTCGCGCTGGCTCTCCAATTTGCTTTTTTGGGGCCCGTTCCTGGAATTTGGGTGAGGGGCTGACCCCGCCAACCCCTCACTAGACCTTGCCGCATACGCGGACTGGCGTCCTCGTACTTGCACTTGCTGCAGTCAATTGCTGCTTGCTTCCCAAAAGTCCGAGAGGTCACGATAGGCCAGCTGCAATCTCGGTTGCTTATCTGTCATACGTTTTTCAAGAGCCGAGAGGCAATACTTAGGAGGCCGAATGTCTGATTGGTGTCATGTCAACTGATGTCAACTGATGTCCCTTCTGCTTCACCCTATTACCACTCGCTTGGAATTTGCTTCGCTCGTGACTACCCCGATTCCGGACGTCCAAGGAACTTCACAGCCCTGGTCCACCGCTATTACCTCGTACCGCAACGATATCCCCTTCAGCCCAATCCCTTGCACAAGACGAAAATAAGGGGAAGCGATTTCCATCGTTCATTGGGACAACACATCGTGGATACCTTCACACAAACTGAGTGGGTCGTTCTTGCCATATGAACTTCGTCTCTCTTTCCATTGGTTCTCCATCCCCACTCCTCTCAACCTCGCGTCACCTTAAAAGGACCTCACCTCACCTCGCATTCTCGATTTCTTTTTCTTTTCCTTGCCACATCTAAATTGAAAACGGGCTCTCCTCTCTCCTCATACCTCCTGTCCTTTCCTACTACACTCATTCCTATCGAAGGATATCGAAAGAAATTTGGTTTTCCTTGTCGTGGATATCGCAGGACACACAAAAAAAAGAAGAACACAAGAGTACAGAACCGCTGTCACTTGTCTTTTTCAGTCTTCAATAAAAGATCACTTCGTGGTGCAGTGGCCTCAGAATACCTTTGTTGAGACATTGAGACCCTCGTATTGCTGTATTTCCCAGCTTCTGAGAAGAAATCAAGAAGCAATATCAATCGCTCGCCCTAACCCCTAACTTCATCCCACAAGCTCCAATCGCCCAAGTTATTCACGTCTTACCTCTCACGTCTCACGTCTTTTGCATCTTCCTCGTGACTGCTAGAATCCCTTCTTTCAGCTCTTGCTATTGTTGTGGGCATTGAAGCTACTGAACGTGATAGGCGTCACCCCTTACATCGCAGACTCACATTCCATCCCTAAAGGTAAGACCATGATATCACAGATACAAGACCCCTATATCACTCAGACCCCTCTATCAGCCCTACAGGCCTATCCAACATTAACTAACAAAACAAAACTACAGATGATGAAAATTTCACGATCCTCGACAGAATGCCTAATCCAAGGTTCCGATCCCCAGGAACCTCAAATCCTCCCCACCCAACAACAAGTTGCCCAAATAACTCTCTCAGGCCTCAACCTATTCCTCGCCATGCTAGTAATGTGTTTCAGCATCAACACTCTCCAGCCATTATTCTCTTCCATCCTCCTCTTGGCCGCCCTCATCTTGGTCCTGATCTATAGAGATTACTGGAATTTCCTCTCCCTTGGACCGGGCGGTACACCCTCGACATTTTACGGATACCTCAAGATTTCCTTCCTGAGACTTGTCGCTTTGAAGGATGTCTATACACCGGATTCAGATACTAGGAGGGTAGGGGGCATATATCCCACAACAGGCTACTACCAACGTGCCCACTCCTGGCTCCCCACACGTCGCGGTCCTAGACCAACAATAGCAGGCATCGCCCCCCAAAGGCAAATTGACCAAACCGGCTGTCCCCAAGTGTACTCTGTCCTCCGCTCTTCCCTCACATCCCTCGCAGCCTCCCATCCCCTCCAGTTCAGGACAGCACAATCCTGCTTCGAAAAGAAAGGTCTCGCCCTATTCGCATTAAATCCTATCAATGACACCTGTCGAGGCGAGATAGTACATGTTCATCATTCGGATCGGAGTATGCATCTTAACCTCCACCCCGACGATGCGAAGATTGTGTTGGAAAAAGGCTGGGGAGAGAGACATCCGCTTGCTAAGGGAGGCTGGATGACGCAGTATGTACCCAGGACTTTTGTTATGGTTTATGCGCCGAGGGACAGGGGGGAGCTGGAGGTTGTGGGGAGGATCGTTGAGGCTGCTGGGTTTTGGGTTAGTGGGGAGAGGGTAGAGATTAAGTTGGGGGAGGAGGGGAAATGAAGGTCGTGGGTTGTGGGTTGTGGGTCAGGTTGCTTGATTTTGATGGGCTTGACAGACGTGGGTTCGATGGTGTCCTCGTTGTTGGATGAATGAGAGGGATACGACAATTTGAAAAATGAAATGCGGGTTAGCGAGCTTTGGGATTTGGAGTTGGGAGTTGGGCATACACCTACTGTTGTTTTTTCTTTTACTTTTTTTGTTTTACGCGTCGACGAAAAATGATACCTACGTCCCCTTTTTACCTAGAAACCCCTTTTAACAAAATTGCAAAAGACACTATTTTTAACCAAGTTCTTGAACGGATTGCAGCGAGAGAGCGAGGAAGCGAGGAAGTGAAGTGAGAAACGACATTGTTCAAGTATCGAGTATTGGAGGATCGATGCATGCTGATTTGAGTAGGTGGGATTTGTAGATGTTTGAGTGATGAGTAGTGAGAGAGGACCAGAATCCTCAAAAGCCGGGGGAGGTGGGTCTACTTGCATTTGTTGGAACTTGGCTTACTCGTTCTTTTTTGGCCCCCAAATGTGAAGTGTTGGGTTAGTTGTATTTAACAGTTTACCCGGTAACTGTTTAGCTTACTTAGTACTTGTCAGCTTATCCGATATTAGGTTGCTTATCTGCAACTCTTTTTGGCCCCCAAATATGGAGTATGGGTTATGCATAGCTTAGCCCCCAGATACTGTGATGAGGTCGCATTTTGTTTGATAGCTTACTCGGTAGCTTACTGGGTAGCTTACTTGGTGGCTTACTTGATAGCTTACTTAGTAGATTACTTTGCGGCTTACTCGGTGGCTTACTCGCGAGTTTTTCTTTTGGCCCCCGAATTTGAAGCTTGGGTTACTCGTGGGCTACTCGTGGATTACTCGTCGGTATTTGATGGCTCGCTAGCTAACCTCTTCGGTACTCAAAGTTGTACCCTCTGTGAAAATGGAAAATTGAAAGAGTATGGCCATTAAAATTGTCTGCCAACGAAATAACATTAGCCCACATTGGGTTTGGTATCATGTAAATACTATACAATAATTTCACACTCCTCTCTCGACATCCGTTTCCGAGATTCCTTGGTTTCCTTGGTGTCAAAAGTATATTACTTCCCCTCCTCATCAACCTTCTTTTTCGACTTTTTGAATTGTTCTTTCCCATCCGAAATATACGCCTCAACCTTCTGTCCATCAAAACTCCTCCCATCCATAAGATTAACACAAGCCTTCGCCGCCTCAGTATCCGTAAACCTCACACTCGCAACCCCATCCTCCTCCAGATCAAAGAGAACCACATTCGTAACCTCCCCAAGTTTACTACACTCCTCCCTAATATCCTCCTTGATATCCAATATCGCAGCCGGATCCTCCGCCAGCTCCGCAAGCGTAAACATGTGCTTCAAAATAACGACCTTGTCAAACTTAGAAGTAGTTTCTTGAATGCCAGGCCCCTCATCATCACTCCAATCCGCCAGCCTCGCATCCAACTTCTGCGTCTTCTTGATAATCTTCGCCTTATCCCTCGCCTTCGTGCGTTGTCTCTCCCTTTCCTTTTCCTTATCCCCTTCCGTCAAAACCATACTTTCTCCCGTAGTCTTCTTGTAACTCATATCCGCAGCCATAACCCGCATTTTCCCACTGCCCTCCCCATTACCCATGCGGAATTCGGTATCATCTAGTAACATGATAGCCATATCCACACTAGGGGCCTTGAAGAATACAATGAGGGCGTCCCCTTTGAATTCTCCCTTCTCGTTGGTGTAGAGCTTTATTCTGGGCGCGCCGGAATCGATTTCTTCCGCTATGACGCCGCATTTACGAGAGAATACTTCTGCTACTTCGGGGATGGTGACGTTGAAGGGGAGGCCGGTTACGTAGACTGCTGTGTTTGCGCGGGGTGGGAGGGGGGCGCGTGTTTTCTTGGGGGCCTTTTTTTCTCTTCCTCCTTCCTATTCATATAATCAGCAATCCATCAAATGCCTAGTTACCCCCATATCCTGGTCCTCGAGCGGAGTGGGAGGGAAACATACATCTTCACCATTAACATACTCCTTCTTCCTCTTCCGCTTCATCGCATCCACAGGTTCACTCTCATCCACCCCCGCAACCTGATACGCCTTCTGCTGTTCCTCTAGTAGCGCCTCGTCAACCACCGGAATCCATCGCTTGATCGCGTCGTCGAATTCGTATTCGGTGCCGTCGGAGACTACGAGGAGGAATTTGTTGTCGAGTTTTGAGAAGGAGATTCGGTCGTCGGAGTCGAACTCTGAGGGGTCGGTTGGGAAGGTCGATGTGGAATTCGCTGTGGGAGGGGAGTGTCTTTGTTCCATTTTTGCGGTTTGGTTAAGGTTTGGGTGTTTGTAGAGCTTGGTGGTGTTTGTTGGTGGTTTAGTTAGTTGGACCTGGTGATAGTTGCTTGGGATTTGGCCTTGGGACTGAGGCAGGTGTAACCCCTCCAAGTTTACCTTTGAAATGGAAATTGAGAAGTTTTCAAAAAAGTTGAAACTGTTTGAGTTTTGGGATGGAAGGGGAAGAATCAATTCATCCTTGGGATATTTCTATGATTAAGTATCAAACTAGGTACGAGCAGGTCAACAAATAAACCCAACTGCCTCTCCACAAAAATGCTGGGGAACTTCAGTTCCACAAGAACTCACCTCACCGCCTTCTGAAAGAAACTCAAGCGAATTTCTCTTCGCGCTTTCCAAAAAGAGAATACTCTTCAAGAGCCAAATATGAAGCAATTGTCAGCCGGGAAAAATGCAAAAATTCAAAAAAATAACTCAATAGCAATGCCTGGTTTCGATCCAGGGACCTCCGGGTTATGAGCCCGGCGCGCTTCCGCTGCGCCACATTGCTTTTCTTCTACAGGCATTGAACAAAGCTCATGATTTGATGAAGGAATCTGGCTTATTGGTATTATAGAAGAATCCAAGTTTTGTGGACTGGTCACATGAGGAAAATCGGAACGGCAGGGCAGGGAAAACCCCCGCCTCATCAACTGGATTCAAAACCAACAACAACATTTTTCTTTGGAATTATTCAAATAGTTCATCCTTCTATCGCATCACGGTAAGTTCTCATCTGTTCATTCCAGATTCCGACTCGTCCCAAAGTCCCATCGAGTGCCGCTTTCAACTCTTGAATGTCGCGACCGATGAATATCGGGCGAAAATCGTTGGCTTGAACATTTTCCAACGCCGCCATTATCTCGTCTTCAATCACCGCTACTATGACCCACCATCTTACAAAAGATAATCAACCGCCGGTTTTGTTTCCGATTCGCGGCGGACAAGTAGGCTTTGGTTGCATTCCAGGGACAGATGAGCTTGATATCTGATGGAGTCACGGAAATTTGAGAAGTTTGATACAGCGGATCAAGTGATCTTTTTGGGATTCTGGTTGGCACGCAAGCTATCAGAAGTGATAAGTATGTTATCTTGCTCGGTCGATGTTATAGTGCCCAAATATCAGTAGCAAGTGCTCCGAGGTTGGTCTCTGAAGATTAGTTGCTCTTGTCCTTTTTGTTTCTTTCAGCATTCGAACCTATCCTTTGAAGTATCATATGTTTGCTTCGAGTATTGGTATTATGGTGACCTTTAATTGTTGCTTTTTCTGTTTGTATCTGCATCATTAGATATCTCCAGGTCGGATGTAAATCAGTGGTGGTGTTACTCGTGCGTTCCTGTGAATAACAAAATATCTATCGGTAGGCCACCTACAAATGGAGGCTAAATAGTTCAAGGTTTATTGGTAGGTGACCTATCAATAGCCACCCTGGAGTTCAGTCCTACAGCATCTGTAATTTATCTGCAAGCAGCAACATAAAATATCCTATACAACTCAATTGGCTGGCAAATGAAGAACGAGTCTATTTTATTAGATAAGAGCTATTCTGTTTTTCTTTCATGGGGGGATTAGCAAGTAGGTGGTTAGTAAGAAACCACCCTGGTTGCCGTTCGCCGCCGCTATAAAAGGCAGTGTGGAAACCCCCCTCCCTCTTACACTCCTCACGGCTGACTTGCCATCAGGTCTCTCAATGTTTTAATAAGTCTCCGATGAGGAAGGGGGTTCTAGAGTTCTTCGGGGTGATTATTATTCCGTTGATCTCCGAATATGGTCTAGTTGGAAGTTCAATTTTGGGGTGATATATCATTTGATTTCCCCTCCTGTCTGTTTTTATCATTTTTTCATTTGTAACTTGAGAAGCTTCGATCGAGATTCAAGACGAAAGGGGAAAGTCAGGATTACATCAACTGAATCAAAATAATCATGGTCCTCGATTCGGCTCGTAATTTGCGTAACCAATGGTTTCCTCCTACTCCATCGTTTACTGAGAAAGATATTCCCTCTCAGACAGGAAAGGTATTCATCGTCACAGGCGGAAACACAGGCGTAGGCTACGCCTTAATAAAACTACTCTACGGAACCGGAGCAAAAATATACATGGCCTCACGATCTCAGGTATTCAACACTCCCCCTTCCACTTCATCATCACTAACGCCTTTTCCCAGTCAAAAGCAGAAACCGCAATCCAAACCCTCATACAAGAATCCCATCCTAAAACCCCAGGGGAAATTAAGTTCCTACACCTCGATCTCAGCGACCTCCTCTCAGTCAAAAAAGCAGCAGAAACCTTCGCAAAACAGGAGGCGAAACTCGATATCCTCTGGAACAACGCTGGGCTCGGAGCCAACCTCGTGAAATTCGGGGAAAGAACGGCGCAGGATCTTGAACCGATTATGGGCACAAATTGTGTGGGGACATTACTGTTTAGTACCCTTCTTGTTCCCCAACTTCGTGCTGCACGCACAACGACCTCGCAAGCTCGTGTAATTTGGACATCAAGCTATCTAGCAGAAGGAGCAACTCCCAAAAATGGCCTCGACCTCACCCTCCTCAACATCGGGACACCAGACCGCACAAAAAACTACGCAATCTCCAAAGTCGGAACATGGATATTAGGACGGGAATTCGCGCTCCGCCACCCTTCCATCATAAGCATCATCCAAAACCCAGGGAATCTCAAAACCGGGGGATACGACGGAGTTGATCGGGTGACTATGTTTTTCATCAATCCGCTTTTGCAGGAAGCCAGGTTTGGGGGGTATACAGAGTTGTTTGCTGGTCTGTCGCCGGAGATTGGATTGCTGAATAATGGGGCTTATGTTATTCCTTGGGGGAGGGTGAGGGCTGATAGGGAGTGTCCGAGGAAGGATATTCTGGAGGCTATGTTGTCTGAGGAGGAGGGGGGGTTAGGGTATGGGAAGAAGTTGTGGGAGTGGTGTGAGGGGAAGTGGAAACCGTTTGTTTAGTGGCAAGTTTTTTTTCTGAATGGGGGTGGGAACGGATGCTTGCAAATGGAGAATCATATTGTTTTTCCGTTGAGTCAGCTTAAGGTTTGTCGGTTACTCGGTTTTGGAGGAGTCGGTATAGGAATTTTTCACGTCTTCCTTTTCATCTCTCACATTTCAAATGATTCTCTCCCAACTTCCAAATCATCCTTTGATGTGGATGATGTTTAGAAAGGATTGATGAGTAAAATTCAGAAGTTACGGATGAACTTTGCAGTTGGCAAAGCTTCAAAACTTGAAGACTTTATAGCGAAATGCCTACATAGAATGGAGTTGCTCATTTTCATATCAGATAATCAGGATATCTCAAAAAAAACCTAAGCAGTTTTTTATTTTCAGTCATGTACCTTTCCAGTTCTCTCTATTCTCAACAAGGCAAGAAGTAAAAGTAAACCAATCCCATCCATAAACCCCATCTACCAAAACAAACTCGCCCTGTGCATAGCCTGCCACACTCTGTACAAACCCCTAGAATTCCCACCTTCCTCACAACCCAAAAGAAAGTCGTCATTGCTCTGTGAACACCTACCCTTCCTTCGATTGTACGAAACCATCTCGGCAATAAAAGGTAATTCTCCCCTCGACGCAGAAGAACAAGAAAATCCTCCCAATTCTCCCTCAGTGCTCGGGAAAATCCTCCAAAATAAAAGAAACGAGGGCGTTCACAAACCCAACAAGCCTCCCTCCTTACTTCATATCCTTCTGCTCGCCCACAGGGCTCATCAAAACCCCCTTCGTAACAGCACTCTTCACATTATCAATACACCAAACCTCCATCTTCGTCTGCGTCTCCACAGTCCAAGTGCCCATGTGCGGGAGCAGCATCACACTAGGATTAGCAACCAGTCCAGGGTGAACTTTAGGTTCCTCCTCGAAGACATCGAGACCGGCTGACCAGACGATGCCGTCGTTCAATGCTTTGACCAAGGCGCCTTCGTCCATAACGGCACCGCGCGCCGTGTTGACTATTACGACGCCCTTTTTCATCTTGGCGAATTCGGGGGTGGAGATTATGTGGCGGGTTTGTTTCTGTTCATGTCAGATGGTGTGAGAGGAAGGGTGAGATAGAGGGAGGGGAGAGGGGGGGGAGAGGGGACATACGTTCAAAGGAAGGTTTAGGGAGAGGATATCACTAGTCGCCAGTAACTCATCGAAAGAAACGTATTTCGCTCCCCCACTTAATTCCTCGGATAACTTGGAACGATTGTAGTATTGAACAGTCATGCCGAAGGCGCTGGCTTTCTTCATCAAGTTTCGGCCGATACCTCCCATTCCTAGGATACCGATTACTTTTCCTTGTGGGTCGTGGCCTAGAGGTGGGGGAGGGGAACCTTTCCAGTGGCCGTTTCGAAGAGCGAACATTGCTTGAAAGACAAGTTAGTTTCTGCTGCATAAAGTAGAGGGGAGGAGATGGACATACAAGAGTTAAATCCCCTCAAAGCCCCAAGAATCAAGAACATATTCGTATCCGCCGTCGCATCATCCACAGCCGTAGGCACGTTCGAAACGCGAATATCATGTTTGGTACAAGCATGAACATCAATCTGATCATATCCAGCACCTAACCCCTCATCAGCATCAGTATTCCTTCCCCAAACTGGTTTCCATTGCGTATGTAAGAGGTAGCGTACCGTTATGAGCAATAAACTTCAATCCCTTTGGCAAGAGAGAAATCAACTCCTCATCAATCAATCCCGTAATAGCCACACTCTGGAACGTCCGATACGAAGCAACCACCTTATCGAAGGCTCCCGATTTACATTCCTTAATGAATTCCTCTCTCGAACGGGCTTTTGGCTCGATGATTTCGGCGATTTCGGCGAGGGAGGACCAGTCTTTGTGTGCACTAAGTTGAGAGTTGTTAGTTAAATCAATTGTCTGCCTTGTGAATAGCGGGGTTGATTTGGCAGAACAGGGCAAAGAAGGGAGGGGAAGAAGTTTAACTTACTGGTCAATTTCTCCAAGGAGAAGAACTTGGGGTTTGGACATGATTCCGGTGGAAAGTAGTCTGGATATGAAAAAGTGGTGTCTTGATACCTGGGGTGGGAAGTTTGATGGTGGGGGGTAATTTGGGTGTCTGGAGGGGAGCAAGGGGAGATAAGCTTCTGAACCGATGACGGAATCTGGAGAGGAAAGGAGCATACATTTAGATCCCCAATCGATTTGACTTATAACAGAGCAATTCAATGGCAAGCGTTGGTATGTTTTGTATAGTTGTGTTGGTTGCTGGTATTGTCGATGTTTTGTTGTTTCCTGTTTCCTGTTTCCCGTTTCCCCTCGGCGACTAATAAATACTTCCGAGTGTAGCAGAGGCGACGGAGAAGAGGGTAAAATGGGGTTACACGGGTAAAAGCAGTTATTCACAGAAGGCGGCCCGTAGATGCAGTACCCACGGAGCTTAGTTTCCCCTTTTCTAATTGTCCCATTGGAAGATGGGGATGGGAGAAGTTCTGTTTGGTAGCCACTTTGCCAGCATTTTTGGTCACTGAGTGTCCGACCTCGGACCGTCAGAAACCGACATTCTTTCTCTCCGCATTTTTGGGTTACTTGTACGCATATCTAGGTCTTGAAAGCCGAGTAGGAATAGATTGTGTTTAGAAAGAGGCCAAAACAAGCCAAGATTGTGGAAAAATCTTTGAAGACGAGAATGATCACTGATCAGAATGACTTTGGAATCGAGTGTCAATTCTTCTACCCATTATTTATCCGGCAACGAAAACTTTTGAAATCGTATTCTACGCCTTAAATAGAAACCCCAAATAGCAAACAGGAGCAAAGTCCACCGTAATAGCCAGTCTCAACTTCAATCCGCCAGACTATTACTGACTTCCACAACCTGTCCCCATTGCCTCCAAGCCTCACCACTCTCCACAGCCCATCTCGCCCGTCTAACTCCCTCCTTCCACCGTCCACCCCCAGGACCCCGTTCCGTAATAACCTTCCCATCATCACCAAATCCCATATCACTACTCTCCGCCTCACAAATCCCCGATACCACAAATAAAGCAGCCGTATTCATAAGAACAAAGTGAAGAATGGGATCATCTCGCGGTAACTGGTTTTGCAGAAGGTTTGTCAAGATTACGGCATTCTCATCTGGTTCCTTTCCCGGAGAGACGGTTTCCAAGGGGTGAGCTGGTAATCCGAAGTCTGAGGGGGAAATTGTAAAAGTCTCGATATCGACATCGTTGATGGAGGGGTTTGAGTGCGTTGAGCGATCGACTAATCTCCAGCAGTAGGTTTTGCCTGCACAGCTGATTTCATCTAAATCTTCTTCGCCACAGACAATCAGGGCTTTTCTGGCACCGCTCATCTTCAAGGCGTCCGCAAAAACTGGTCCAATGTCTCGTCGAGCAACTCCTAAAAGGCGGGCTTCTATGCTGGTCTCGACGGGATTTGCAAGTGGTCCGAGAAGATTGAAGATGGTTCTCCATCCGAGATCTTTTCGAATGGGTGCCACATATCTCATCCCAGGGTGGAAGATGGGAGCAAAGAGAAAGGCATAGTTGGTTTTCTCGTAGACTTGAGCGATTGTGCTGGGGGTAACGGCACTTAGTACTGGCGGTTTGGGTTTAACAGCATGAAGTAAATCAGCTGAGCCGGATTTTGAAGTTGAGGCTTTGTTGCCGTGTTTGCTGAGGAAGAGAAGGGAGGATCCTAATATGGATGAGGTAGTAGAGATGTTAAATGTGTGATGTGAATCACCCCCAGTTCCGACGATATCACACTGGAAATCAGTCAGTAAATTGAAGTGTAAATCTCAGAGAAATTAACTTACAAGTCCTCCTTGGTAGTTGCCTTCAGGTCTTCCCTTTCTTTTGATCACTTCGGCCAGGACGTCTTTGTCGACCAGTGAGGCCGCGTCTCTCATGACTTCGGCGCATTTTGCAATTACGTCTGCTCTTCGATCCCATCCAGTGAAATGTAAACATGTGAGAAGTGCTCCGGTCTGAACGGGAGACAATTGGTCTGTGAAAATGAGTGCAATGGCCGAAGCAATCTCCTCTGCTGTGACATTGTTCTCCCCAGGCGAGGGCCAGAGTCTTTTTAGTAGTGGAGTGATGGAGATCAATTGAGGAGCATTTTCCTCAACCTTGGAAGCCATGACTGTTTCTATTCGATCGATGACTTCAATCGAGACCTTTCTGAATTTTACTTCAAAATTTCGAGTATGTGTTATGGAAAATTGAGTCACTTCGGGTGTAAAGAAGTGTGTTACTAGGATGCAAACTTAACGCCATATATATTAGGCTAAGATTTATTTGAATGCGCATGGGACTTTTTGAGCTCCATATTCTTCCTCCTTGAAAGCACATCACCATACACACAATGTAAGCAGCCCGTTGCCTATTTGTCCATTGATTAATTCTAATGCTTAATTCTAGAATGCCACCACGAACATCCCCACCCTCAAGGGCAATCACCTCCATCCTCCGATGTAAAAGACCCTCAAGTCTTCGACAATATGCCACCACAGTCGCAGCACCAGCAATCTCCTATCAACAATTAAATCGAACCGCACCTCCCACCGCCAAATTCCCCAAGACCCAACCTCCCTCCTACAAACCCCCCGAGTTCCGAAAGTCCCAACTCCTGCGTCAATATGCCTCCCTCCTCCGCTCCACCCCCCTTATGCTCGTCTTCCAACACAACAACTTGAAGTCCGTGGAATGGGCTGGCATTAGGAGAGAATTGAACAAGGCCTTACGGAAGGTCGACGAGGCGAGAGTTGCTACTGGCCATCCAGCGGAGAATGTGGGGGAGGGAATCAAGATCCAGATTATTCAGACTGGTATCTTTGCTTCGGCATTGAAGATTGTGGAATTTTATAAACCGGAGGCTTCCACGCCAAATCCTACGGATCCTGCTACTCCTTCCTCTGCCACAGTTCCAGATCTTACGCATACTTTGTCGGAGGCTGCTCATCAGGCTACTATGAAGAAAACGCATGCTCTCATGCCGTTGCTTGTTGGACCTCTGGCGGTTTTGACATTCCCAACTGTGTCTCCTCAGCATTTGAAAGCGGCACTATCTATTCTCTCTCCAGTTCCAGGGCAATTCCCTGCTCCAACGAGAAAAGCGAATCCAGGATACCATGACCCACCAGTCCAAATTGGACTTCAGAAATTGTTATTGTTAGGAGCTCGAGTAGAGGGACAAGTTTTCGATGTAGAAGGTACCAAATGGGTTGGAGGTATCGAGGGTGGACTGGATGGATTACGGGGTCAATTGGTGGCTATGTTGCAAGGCATTGGTGCTGGCGTTACAAGCACATTGGAAGCTTCTGCTAAGAGCTTGTACTTTACTGTTGAGGGGAGAAGGACCATGTTGGAAGATGAAGAGAAGGGCGTATCGGGAGAAGCTGCTGAAGCTCCAAAAGAATCATGAAAGTTGTTGTCAGAAGATTATGTATTCTAATTGTAGATCTATGTATGTATACCAAGGGGAAAATACCAAAAGTAAATCTCGTTCTATGTCCTCGTTCTATATACAGATTTCTATCATCTTAACTCGAGTTTGGCATTCATACCAACTATACATCTCACCAGATCCCAATCACCATTGTGACCAACCCAATCGCAAACCACAACTCCAGTGCTCCCGTCCCCTACTTCTTTCTTATTATCCCGCTCATGGCCATGAGGCTCATTATGCCTACGGCATAAAAAGTCAATGATAGAGGGATTGACCTTAGCAGCAACTCTTTCCGGCCAACAGTTTGCTCTCCAAAAATTAGAAGCACTCAAGAAGTTCATAAAAATCGGCATCGGGACCTCCTTCTCAGTCTCTGCCAAAACCATATTCTCCTTCCCCTTTTCCGGATAAATGACCTTCCCAGCTCTATTCAAATGGTCCGCACAAAACCGAATCTTTTTCTCAATGTTCGTATGCTCAGCAACCTCATAGAAATCCTGGACTCGAATCTCCCCACTCGTACATAGTCCATCGGCGCAGTTATCCGGCCAACTCTCTCCGTCCATAGCCCATCCCGCTCCATCGTTTTCCCCTTGTAAGCTTTCGTGAATGCCGAATCTTCGTAGTAGTACGATTTTACTCCTCGCTTCGCCAAGTGTAGGAATCCTATTCTCCGTAAACCATCGAGTCTCATCATTAGCATAATGCTCTTTCAGTATCATACTGAGGTGTTCATCCGTCGCTCTCCCAACACCTTCTCGTTTAACAGACATTATAACGTCATGCACTACAATCTGCAGTATGTCTAGCGGAGAGGCGTTGATAGAGCGACTGAGATATTCTCTCCACAGAATATAGCAGTGAAATGTGCTGGGATCTGGCAATAACTCCTCTTAGTTCACATCATAGG